>WNWK01001530.1:0-272069 GCA_009830355.1 Cherax destructor | reverse complement strand
CTGGAAGTCCAAGCCCCTCGCACACAAAACTTCCTTTACCCCTCCCTCCAACCTTTCCTAGGCCGACCCATACCCCGCCTTCCCTCCACTACAGATTTATACACTCTCGAAGTCACTCTGTCTCGTTCCATTCTCTCTACATGTCCAAACCACCTCAACAACCCCTCCTCAGCTCTTTGGACAATCGTTTTGGTAATCCCGCACCTCCTCCTAATTTCCAAACTCCGAATTCTCTGCATTATATTCACACCACACATTGACCTCAGACATGACATCTCCACTGCCTCCAGCCTTCTCCTCGTTGCAACATTCATCACCCATGCTTCACACCCATATAACAGCGTTGGTATAACTATACTCTCATACATTCCCTCTTTACTTCCATGGACAAGGTTCTTTGTCTCCACAGACTCCGAAGTGCTCCACTCACCCTTTTTCCCTCATCAATTCTATGATTCACCTCATCCTTCATAGACCCATCTGCTGACATGTCCACTCCCAAATATCTGAATACATTCACCTCCTCCATACTCTCTCCCTCCAATCTGATATCCAATCTTTCGTCACCTATTCTTTTGTTATCCTCATCACCTTACTCTTTCCTATATTCACTTTCAATTTTCTTCTTTTACACACCCTACCAAATTCATCCACCAACCTCTGCAACTTCTCTTCAGAATCTCCCAAAGCACAGTGTCATCAGCAAAAAGCAACTGTGACAACTCCCACTTTGTATTTGCTTCTTTATCTTTTAGCCCAACACCTCTTGCCAAGACCCTCGCATTCACTTCTCTTACAACCCTATCTATAAATATATTGAACAACCACGGTGACATCACACATCCTTGTCTAAGGCCCACTTTTACTGGGAAATAGTCCCTTCCCTCCTACACACTCTAACCTGAGCCTCACTATCCTCATAAAAACTCTTCACTGCTTTCAGTAACCTTCCTCCTATTCCATACACCTGCAACATCTGCCACATTGCCCCCTATCTACCCTATCATACGCCTTTTCCAAATCCATAAATGCCACAAAACCTCTTTACCCTTATCCAAATACTGTTCACCTATATGTTTCACTGTAAACACTTGGTCTACACACCCCCTACCTTTCCTAAAGCCCCTTGTTCATCTGCTATCCTGCTTTCTGTCTTACTCTTAATTCTTTCAATAATAACTCTACCATACACTTTACCAGGTACACTCAACAGACTTATGCCCCTATAATTTTTGCACTCTCTTTTGTCCCCTTTGCCTTTATACAAAGGAACAATACACGCTCTCTGCCAATCCCTAGGTACCTTACCCTTTTCCATACATTTATTAAATAATAGCACCAACCACTCCAAAACTATATCCCCACCTGCTTTTAACATTTCTATCTTTATCCCATCAATCCCAGCTGCCTTACCCCCTTTCATTCTACCCACTGCCTCACGAACTTACCCTACACCCACAACTGGCTCTTCCACACTCCTACAAGATGTTATTCCTCCTTGCCCTACACACGAAATCACAGCTTCCCTGTCTTCATCAACATTTAACAACTCCTCAAAATATTCTCTCCATCTTCCCAATACCTCTAACTCTCCATTTAATAACTCTCCTCTCCTATTTTTAACTGTCAAATTCATTTGTTCTCTAGGCTTCCTCAACTTATTAATCTCATTCCAAAACTTTTTCTTATTTTCAACAAAATTTGCTGATAACATCTCACCCACTCTCTCATCTGCTCTCTTTTACATTGCTTCACCACTCTTTTAACCTCTCTTTTCTCTCCATATACTCTTCCTCCTTGCATCACTTCTACTTTGTAAAAACCTCTCATATGCTAACTTTTTCTCCTTACTACTCTCTTTACATCATCATTCCACCAATCGCTCCTCTTCCCTCCGCACCCACTCGCCTGTAACCACAAACTTCTGCTGAACACTCTAACACTACATTTTTAAATCTACCCCATACATCTTCGACCCCATTGCCTACACTCTCACTAGCCCATCTATCCTCCAATAGTTGTTTATATCTTACCCTAACTGCCTCCTCTTTTAGTTTATAAACCTTCACCTCTCTCTTACTTACTGATTCTATTTTCCTTGTATCCCATCTACCTTTTACTCCCACTGTAGCTATAACTAAAAAGTGATCTGATATATCTGTGGCCCTCTATAAACATGTACATCCTGAAGTCTACTCAACAGTCTTTTATCTACCAATACATAGTCCAACAAACTACTGTCATTACGCCCTACATCATATCTTGTATACTTATTTATCCTCTTTTTCTTAAAATATGTATTACCTATAACTAAACCCCTTTCTATACAAAGTTCAATCAAAGGGCTCCCATTATCATTTACACCTGGCACCCCAAACTTACCTACTACACCCTCTCTGCATGTTTCTCCCACTTTAGCATTTAGGTCCCCTACCACAATTACTCTCTCATTTGGTTCAAAAGTTCCTATACATTCGCTTAACATCTCCCAAAATCTCTCTCTCTCCTCTACACTCCTCTCTTCTCCAGGTGCATACACGCTTATTATGACCCGCTTTTCGCATCCGACCCTTATTTTAATCCACATAATCCTTGAATTTACACATTCATATTCCCTCTTCTCCTTCCATAACTGATCCTTCAACATTATTGCTACCCCTTCCTTAGCTCTAACTCTCTCAGATACTCCTGACTTAATCCCAATTATTTCTCCCCACTGAAACTCGCCTACCCCCTTCAGCTTTGTTTCGCTTAGGGCCAGGACATCCAACTTCTTTTCATTCATAACATCGGCAATCATCTCTTTCTTATCATCCGCACTACATCCACGCACATTCAGACAACCCAGTTTTATAAAGTTTTATAAAGTATATATATATATATATATATATATATATATATATATATATATATATATATATATATATATATATATATATAATATATATATATAACGTATATATATATATATATATATATATATATATATATATATATATATATATATATATATATATGCAAAACAATCGAAGACTCTGAAACCAGATCTGCTCCACACCCACCTCCCGCGGTGTTAGCAGGACCTTTATCCTCTGCTAGCAGTGCCTTTATCCTCTGCTAGCAGTGCCTTTATCCTCTGCTAGCAGTGTCTTTATCCTCTGCTAGCAGTGCCTTTATCCCCTGCTAGCAGTGAGTGCCTTTATCCTCTGCTAGCAATGCCTTTATCCCCTGCTAACAGTGCCTTTATCCTCTGCTAACAGTGCCTTTACCCTCTGCTAGCAGTGCCTTTATCCTCTGCTAGCAGTGTCTTTATCCTCTGCTAGCAGTGCCTTTATCCTCTGCTAGCAGTGCCTTTATCCTCTGCTAGCAGTGCCTTTATCCTCTGTTAGCAGTGCCTTTATCCTCTGCTAGCAGTGCCTTTACCCTCTGCTAGCAGTGCCTTTACCCTCTGCTAGCAGTGCCTTTATCCTCTGCTAGCAGTGTATTTATCCTCTGCTAGCAGTGCCTTTATCCTCTGCTACCAGTGCCTTTATCCTCTGCTAGCAGTGCCTTTACCCTCTGCTAGCAGTGCCTTTATCTTCTGCTAGCAGTGCCTTTACCCTCTGCTAGCAGTGTCTTTATCCTCTTCTAGCAGTGCCTTTATCCTCTGCTAGCAGTGCCTTTATCCTCTCCTAGCAGTGCCTTTATCCTCTGCTAGCAGTGCCTTTATCCTCTGCTAGCAGTGCCTTTATCCCCTGCTAGCAGTGCCTTTATCCTCTGCTAGCAGTGCCTTTATCCCCTGCTAACAGTGCCTTTATCCTCTGCTAGCAGTGCCTTTATCCTCTGTTAGCAGTGCCTTTATCCTCTGTTAGCAGTGCCTTTATCCTCTGCTAGCAGTGCCTTTATCCTCTGCTAGCAGTGCCTTTATATTATGTTAGCAGTGTCTTTATCCACATATCTGAAACATTCAGTGAACAACTTGTCGATATGGTCTATGCTCCAGTAGTCGATTTTAATTCCTGATAATTATCTTTATTTACACACGCGAGCCTGTCATAAAGTTTGTCAATTAAGCGATGATAAAGTTGAATTTCATGCTGTGGTTCAGTTTCAGCGATGATTTACTCAAGATGAGTTATGGTTTAGCATGTAATCTACAATTACTCTCTTAATTATTAAATAATAGCAGTTGCGAGGTTTTTCTTCTAATGTTGACATGAGCCTGGGACTTAACTAAGAATTAGTCCTATTTAAACTTGTCAGTTTGTCTTAGCTAAACTTTAGTCCATGTGAAGCCAAAGCTGTGAGTAAGCTGTGAGTAAGCTGGGAGTTGTTAATCTTCTGGTGAAGGTTATGACTCATCGTTATGAAGTCCGTTCTAAGTCTCTCCAAGACAACTTAGTAATACAAGTAGAGCAAAACACACACACACACACACACACACACACACATACATACATACATACACACACACACATACATACATACATACACACACACACACACACACACACACACACACACACACACATGGTGGCTAGCGCTCTTGCTTCACGCACGGAGGGCCCGGGTTCAATTCCCGGCGGGGCCGAAACATTTCGAAGTGTTTCGTTACACACACACACACACATACATACAACAGGCCTAGTGTCTAATCGACATGTGCCTAGGACAAAATGGTAACTAACACACACACATACACACACACACACGCAGTTTTATGACAAGGTAACAGAAGTAAGACACGAGAGAGAGGGGTGGATAGACTGCATTTTTTTGGACTGCAAGAAGGCGTTCGACACAGTTCCTCACAAGAGATTAATGCAAAAGCTAGAGGATCAGGCACACGTAACAGGAAAAGCACTGCAATGGATCAGAGAATATCTGACAGGGAGGCAACAACGAGTCATGGTACGTGACGAGATGTCAGAGTGGGCACCTGTGACGAGTGGAGTTCCACAAGGGTCAGTCCTAGGACCTGTACTGTTTTTGGTATATGTGAATGACATAACGGAAGGGATAGACTCAGAAGTGTCCCTGTTTGCAGATGATGTGAAGTTAATGAGAAGAATCAAATCAGTCGAGGATCAGGCAGGAATACAAAGAGACCTGGACAGGCTGCAAGCCTGGTCCAGTAACTGGCTCCTTGAATTTAACCCTGCCAAATGTAAAGTCATGAATATCGGGGAAGGGCAAAGAAGACCGCAGACAGAGTATAGTCTAGGTGGCCAAAGACTGCAAACCTCACTCAAAGAAAAAGATCTTGGGGTGAGTATAATACCGAGCACATCTCCTGAGGCACACATCAATCAGATAACTGCTGCAGCATACGGGCGGCTGGCAAACCTAAGAATAGCGTTCCAATACCTCACCAAGGAATCATTCAAGACTCTGTATACCATATACGTCAGGCCCATACTGGAGTATGCAGCACCAGTTTGGAACCCACACCTGGTCAAGCACGTCAAGAAATTAGAGAAAGTGCAAAGGTTTGCAACAAGACTAGTCCCAGAGCTAAGGGGATTGTCCTACGAAGAAAGGTTAAGGGAAATCGGCCTGACGACACTAGAGGACAGGAGGGTTAGGGGAGACATGATAACGACATATAAAATACTGCGAGGAATAGATAAGGTGGACAGAGACAAGATGTTCCAGAGAGGGGACACAGAAACAAGGGGTCACAATTGGAAGTTGAAGACTCCTATGAGTCAAAGGGATGTTAGGAAGTATTTCTTCAGTCATAGAGTTGTCAGGAAGTGGAATAGCTTGGAAAGCGACATAGTGGAGGCAGGAACCATACATAGTTTTAAGACTAGGTTTGATAAAGCTCATGGAGCAGGGAGAGAGAGGACCTAGTAGCAATCAGTGAAGAGGCGGGGCCAGGAGCTATGACTCGACCCCTGCAACCACAAATAGGTGAGTACAAATAGGTGAGTACACACACTGGCGGACAGGAGGGACAGGGAATTATCATGATAACGACATATAAAATACTGAGAGGAATCGACAAGGTGGGTAGTCACAGGATGTTCCAGAGATGGGACACAGCAACAAGGGGTCACAGTTGGAAGTTGAAGACTCAGATGAATCACAGGGATGTTAGGAAGTGTCTTCAGTGGCATAGTTGTCAGGAAGCGAAACAGTCTGGAAACTGATGTAATGGAGGCAGGATCCATACACAGCTTTAAGAAGAAGTATGATAAAGCTCATGGAGCAGGAAGAGTGACCTAGTAGCGACCAGTGAAGAGCTGGGGCCAGGAGTTGTGAATCCACCCCTGCAACCACAACTAAGTGAGTACAACTAGGTCAGTACACACACACACACAATGTATTATAGATTATCGTACTGGTATTTACCAGTGTCTTTTAGTAACGATCTGCTACGTCGATGCCAGACGTATTTTAAGTGGTTTACTTTTCTTATTTATGGGTAAATACGTTTTTGTGACCCAACCTAACTTCTCTTAGTCTATGCTAACCTAATCTAACCTAAGATAACAAATTTTAGGGAAAAAATAGTCTATTTTTAAATTGAAAGGGAGAACTTAAACAAAAGTTAGTTTGAATGATAATTGTTTTGATTAAAACAGTGTAGGTGTTAGTATATTGTTCTGCCTCACAGCTGCTCAAGTGTAGGTGTTAGTATATTATTGTGCCTCACAGCTGCTCAAGTGTAGGTGTTAGTATATTATTGTGCCTCACAGCTGCTCAAGTGTAGGTGTTAGTATATTATTGTGCCTCACAGCTGCTCAAGTGCAGGTGTTAGTATATTATTGTGCCTCACAGCTGCTCAAGTGTAGGTGTTAGTATATTATTGTGCCTCACAGTTGCTCAAGTGTAGGTGTTAGTATATTATTGTGCCTCACAGCTGCTCAAGTGCAGGTGTTAGTATATTATTGTGCCTCACAGCTGCTCAAGTGCAGGTGTTAGTATATTATTGTGCCTCACAGCTGCTCAAGTGCAGGAGGCAGTCCTAGCTGGTGCAGGAGGCAGTCCTAGCTGGTGCAGGAGGCAGTCCTAGCTGGTGCAGGAGGCAGTCCTAGCTGGTGCAGGAGGCAGTCCTAGCTGGTGCAGGAGGCAGTCCTAGCTGGTGCAGGAGGCAGTCTTAGCTGGTGCAGGAGGCAGTCCTAGCTGGTGCAGGAGGCAGTCATAGCTTGTGCAGGAGGCAGTCCTAGCTGGTGCAGGAGGCAGTCCTAGCTGGTGCAGGAGGCAGTCCTAGCTGGTGCAGGAGGCAGTCCTAGCTGGTGCAGGAGGCAGTCCTAGCTGGTGCAGGAGGCAGTCCTAACTGGTGCAGGAGGCAGTCCTAGCTGGTGCAGGAGGCAGTCCTAGCTGGTGCAGGAGGCAGTCCTAGCTGGTGCAGGAGGCAGTCCTAGCTGGTGAAGGAGGCAGTCCTAGCTGGTGCAGGAGGCAGTCCTAGCTGGTGCAGGAGGCAGTCCTAGCTGGTGCAGGAGGCAGTCCTAGGCTGGTGCGGAGGCAGTCCTAGCTGGTGCAGGAGGCAGTCCT
Source organism: Cherax destructor (assembly GCA_009830355.1). Lineage (NCBI taxonomy): Eukaryota > Metazoa > Arthropoda > Malacostraca > Decapoda > Parastacidae > Cherax > Cherax destructor. The sequence goes on along the minus strand of WNWK01001530.1, from coordinate 264,587 downwards.
AGCTGGTGCAGGAGGCAGTCCTAGCTGGTGCAGGAGGCAGTCCTAGCTGGTGCAGGAGGCAGTCCTAGCTGGTGCAGGAGGCAGTCCTAGCTGGTGCAGGAGGCAGTCCTAGCTGGTGCAGGAGGCAGTCCTAGCTGGTGCAGGAGGCAGTCCTAGCTGGTGCAGGAGGCAGTCCTAGCTGGTGCAGGAGGCAGTCCTAGCTGGTGCAGGAGGCAGTCCTAGCTGGTGCAGGAGGCAGTCCTAGCTGGTGCAGGAGGCAGTTCAGATGCTGGTTTCATGTGGTACTGCAATGCACACCGATTAAAAGTAATATATTCGGTGCATGTCATACCCCCATACCCAGAGCACTGTTAAGAGGCACGTAAGTTCCCCCGTCTTCTAATAACATGTTCACTTTTCCACTATAATCCACCTTGCCCATAATTACTAACGCATTTGTTTGACTGGTTCGTAAGGTGAAGACAAAATCAAATGCGATAGTAATTTTGGACAAGGTAATTATAGTGCCTCCTATGGACAAGGTAGATTACGTGCCCCTTAAAAGTGGGGTCCCACAGCATCCCTCTCATGGGTAATGGGCCATAATAGGCACAAATAAAGAAAAATAGCTAATGGGACCACATTTTTTCTCTTACCATCCTACCCAGCTGGTGGTATTCGACAAATAATAACTTCCAAAATTTGAAGACGGACTTGAAAATGCATTCCTTTAAGGCCAAGTGAGTGCAGCAGGGAAACAGTAGACATAATGGCTGACGTAGATGCTAGACACCTGCGGACGGTAGCAAGTATTCCCTCACTATAAAAAACCCTAAGAAGCTAAATATAGTAAGGAGAAAGGGCCGAAATAAGGCGGATGTAATGGTTGTTAATTTCCCCTCTAGCAACACATGTTCCACTGCATTTGATATCAAATGTAATAGTAAGATAACGCGTCTTACTTGGTGGGGGTTGATCGACCGTGAATTACAACATTGATGAAAGATTAGTTCTACTTTCAGCTCTATTTCCATAGAGCTTAAAGGTACCTATCATCGTAATCCTAACCAAGAACATATGATGGAAAAGTAGTCCAGAGAGTGAGTCAGCCAGTGTTCGACTTCCCAGATACGAGCATGATAGTAACGTACATCATGATAGTAACGTACAGCATGATAGTAACGTACAGCTTAAAAGTTTTAAAGCCCAGCACATTAAGCAAGTGTTCACATTGTGACAGAGTTCAGTTATGTTAGCAGATTGTGATCATTGTACACCTGAAACAAATATGGAGAAGGTGACATGTACTGTAGACGTTAAAATGCTTCCGCACCATAACTAGAGGTAAGGCCTGATTTTTAATGACTGAGTAGGCCGTTGATGTGGTTTAAGCTTAGCTGAGAAGTAGTAGGTAACAGGATGTAAAAATCCCTTCACAGACGCTTGAGGAAGACCTACATTAACTCGTATATCAGATGCATCCATCTGTAAAATAAACGGATTTGAATAACTTAGCAACAACAACACAAAAGTATCCATAAAATGGGTACCTGGGTGTTAGTCGACTGGTGTGGGTCGCATCCTGGTAGAAAACTGACCTAATTTGCCCGAAATGATGTGCATAACAAGAGGCTTTCTATATAGTAGTATGTCATTGATGTCAGCTAGGCCTGTATACCTTGTACATGTACTTGCAGAAATAAAGATTATTATTATTATTATTAGTAGTAGTAGTATAAAACATTGATATTGACCCCTCTGGGACTACTAATGCCAAGACTTTTTTGACCCTGTTATTTAAGGGTACTTTTTAATATCCTTTAGGATCCAGCTTGGAGATATACTGTACTTAGCTTTACCAACAAAGTTTAAGATGTCGTCCATGTGCGGAAGTGCTTAGACGTCAGGTTCGGTGACTTCACTTCTCGGTAGTCTGTGCACATGCACATCTGGACTCCGCTGTCTGGATTTTTTTACAAGTCCATTTGCTTGAAGATTCTTCTGCCAACCCTTGTATAACGATATGTTATTTGGCGTTCTTGGTAGCGTGGGAATGCAATGATAAGGCTTCAGAGGCTTCTTACTTTATTTGTAATAAAGGTGCGAGTACACATGCTGAGTGTCTGTGGCCATGGCCAAGGGCCATGCCTTGCGAGGGAGATGAGTTAGGCCTGTTGACTGACTGATGTCTAGGCGCCAAGTGAGGGAGAGGCAGGGGTGAGGCAGACTCACATGGGTATGCCTACAGGCTTGCCCTCTGGCAGAAACTATGGGAACTAGCATGGCGCGAAATATGAACTCAGCTGGCAGACAGCATGGGCTGTCTATGCAGACAGTCAGGATGTCTACATCGCTCGGTCACGCACCCATGGTCGTCCCGACCTTGAATGGCATTAAAAAAAACTCGGACTCTCTCTCGCAAGAACAGGTCACAGAACACGAAAGAAAAATATATATATACATAAACATATGGACATAGAAAAAAAAACTTCCTCCAGAGAGGGAAGAAAAAAAAGGTGTGCTTCGTGGTCTAAGGCAGTGAGCGTCGATGCAGCACTGCACGCCTTCCTGCGTCTGGATACATACTGCAACACAGGAGACACAGCTGTCGCTGAGCTGTGACGTAACAGGTTACGGTCTCTGGGAGGTGAAGCAGCATCGTCAGTAGTCGCAACAGGACAGGACTGGCAAGCGACTCAGGAGGACATTCCTCGACTGGTACTGTCCCTGGAGCTGTCGTTGCTGGCGAGTGTGGAGTGAATCGTGACAGGGACGACTCGGCGAAACATCTGGAGGTCGTAACAGCATACACCATACTGCAGTGAGTGGGCTAGCAGTCAAAGTGACATCATCTTTGTGCAGGCTGCTCACTGAAGCTGTGACACGAGGCTGACAGTCGCCTGCCAACAGGCTTAACTGCGGCTTGACGAGTGTCATCTCTCGACAGTAGAAGTTACAACAGAGGACAGTGTAAGCGTCCCCAGACTGGTCATCTGCAATAACTGGACTGATGGTCTGGAGGTGAAGTGGAACGGTCTCGATGGGAGAATCGTCGCGGGTACGATTCAGCAAAGGCATCTACGAGCGGCGAACAATAAGAGCTTTCTGTACAGGGCGCTCGAACGCTCGTAACTGACACCTGGACTGACAAATGTCAGCTGTCAAGCGCGCGGGGCGCGGGTCACACCGGGTGACAAAGTAACACACAGGTGTACATAGGACACACGAGAAACTGCACACATACTGCACATGTGGTACAACATAGCTTACTAGCAAATGACGCTTTTCTGTGTAAAAATCGTCACTAAGCAATACACGAACATGTGAGAATACTGACTGAGAGAAATAATTAATGAACACTCGACTTATATCTTCTCTCAAACTTCTCTACAAATAATGAAAATAAAATGCTCACTGTGAAAACTACAGCACTAGGGACATCATATGGGTGATATCAGGCGTGACATCGCGAGGAACGTCAGGCAACATCGTGGGTGACGTCGCGAGGTGACGTTCTGGAGTGACATGATGATGGATGTCATGGGGTGACATCGCGAAGTGACATCAGTGGAGTGACGTCGTGGAGTCGGCAGCATCGTGACGTCAGCAGCATGGTGGTGACGTCATGGGTTGATGTGGGTGCAGACCACAGCGTGGCTTGCTGATCTGGCTTACCCACATGGCGTGCTGATCACGTGGCTTGGTCACACGTGGCTTCGAGTGGCCTCGACACTCGGATACACAGCTCTGGCAAGAATTCACAAGGAAATTCACAGCAAACAGCAGAGAGGGAGTGGGCAGTGAGTGGTGTATGGTGTGTGGCGGCGTACACTAGGGCGGGTGTGTATGGTGAGAGACAGGGCCGCGCGCCCACCTCCCTCACCCACAACACACGAGACGCTCACACTGGGAAATCACCGCAAACTCACCTCTGAAGTGCTGAAATAGTTGTGCTGAGCTGAACAACAACAGCAGAACATGCTGGCAAGGCTGAGCACGTGACTGAGAAACAGCATAGGACGCTGTGGCGTGAAGTCAGTGACGCCATTTCTCGGAGAATTAGACAAATTTCGGCCTGAATCCTGCTTGTACCTGTGTCTGGATGCTGAGATTTGCAGACACGACATCAGGATAACTCGTTGAGAGATGCATGTTTCTTGTAGAGACTGATGAAGTGGTAGATAACTTCAGTCCTCTTCCTCCCCTCGCAGGCAAACACAACTGCTGCGAGGCACCGCTGTCACCATTTATAACGATATGTTATTTGGCGTTCTTGGTAGCATGGGAATACAATGGTAAGGCTTCGGAGGCTTCTTACTTTATTTGTAATAAAGGTGCGAGTACACAGGCTGCGTGTCTGTGGCCATGGCCAAGGGCCATGCCTTGCGAGGGAGACGAGTTAGGCCTGTTGACTGACTGATGTCTAGGCGCCAAGTGAGGGAGAGGCAGGGGTGAGGCAGACTCACATGGGTATGCCTACAGGCTTGCCCTCTGGCAGAAACTATGGGAACTAGCATGGCGTGAAATATGAACTCAGCTGGCAGACAGCATGGGCTGTCTATGCAGACAGTCAGGCTGTCTACACTTGCTCAAGAATAAAGTTTTTTTTTCTGATGGAGTAATTTCAGCTTCTTACTAGTAGCTCTGTATGACAATTGTACTTCGTCCACACTGACGTATTAAAAGGCGTCTTGTTCGGCCTTGGAGTCTATGGGAACAGAAAATATGGTCATTATGGAAGAGTAAAGGTCAAAAAAAAAATTATTTGTTTTAAGTGGTAGACTTTACTCTTCGAAGGATTATGTTGACGACATTCTCATCCTAACTCCAAGACTCTTCAACGTTCAAGCTCTCCAACACAAGCTCAACCAGGTCGAGCCATCAATCCAGTTCACACTAGAAGAGGAAGTCGACAACACTCTTCCTTTCCTTGATGTTCTTCTCTGCAAAGCTGACCATGAACTTCGTTTTAAAGTCTATAGAAAACCTACCAACCAACACGATCTTCTCCACTTCTACTCTCACCACGACACCAAAACTAAACGTGGTGTAATTATAGGCTTTTTCCTGCGCGCACTCAGAATCTGCAGCAGTGAGTTCCTTGAAGAAGAATGCTCTCTTATTGAACAAGTATTTTCTAAACTTCACTATCCTCGTCACTTTATTAGAGACTGCAGACGACGGGCATGAAACATCTTCAACACACCCAGAGAAGACACTGCCGAGAGATACATATTCCTCCCCTCCAACTCCATTGCCAAACACGTTTCCAACATCTTTTCCAATACCTCATTCCAAGTATCTACCTCCCCATCCACCACCATCAAGGACATTACCAGTAATAGACAGGACAAGCTTCAATCCTCTGCAGGGGTAATGACTACAGCAAATTATAAGTGGGCGAAACATCCAGAGACCTCCAAACACGTATTTCAGAACACCAGTACGCAGGCAGATCTGACGATCCAAGTAATCCCTGTGTCCAACACCGAAAGTCACACAACCATTTAATCCACTACAGAAACGCAAGACTTATCGCCAGAATCCTGGAATCATCACTTATCAGTATATCCAACAACTTCAACCTGAACAACGGCTTCTGTAACATAGCTGAACCCCTTGCCAAGAAACTTCTTCATCGTTATCCCACATAAGAACATAAGAATGGAGGAACACTGCAGGTCTACTCATATAATTGTCCAATCTCTTTTTAAAGCTACCCAAGGTCCTAGACTCTATCACCCTACCCGGAAGATTGTCACATGCTGCATTCTGCACCTGACTCCATCATATATACTCACGTACGGAAATATAAACACATAAGCAGTATAATGTGATCCTTTATTGACAACGTTTCGTTCCTTTTCGTTCAATAAAGGATCACATTATACTGCTTATGTATTTATATTTCCATTGTGTCGGTATTTTATACCATTTAATTCCATACTCACGTACCTTTCACCCAGGTAGATCTATTTGTGACTACATAAAGCCCACTGTGTGGGGGAAACGTTGTCAATAAAGGATCACATTATACTGGTTATGTGTTTATATTTCCTTCATGTCTATATGTAGCTGGTATGCTCTGATAAGCCCTAAGGATCGTAGTTTTCTCAAGGTTGTAGATTACAGTCATCATCTTTATGCAATGCTGTATGAACCAGCGCCGCCTAATGGTCGATTGGCCAGTGCTAAGCTCAAGCCTGATTCTCGAATAATTCAAAGAATCTCTTGTGCTCTGTTTCATACATATGTAGTGCTAAGGACAGAGATTTTTGTACACTAAAATGCTTCTCATAGGTACGGCGATACTGTCTCCTCGCCTTCTTCCTAGCAAGCCTCCTTGACGTTAGCACTCTGTTCCTTAGTCTGTTCGTAAGTTAGCTTAGCCAATTCAAATAACAATGAGAGAGATGGGTCCTGAGCCAAACCTGGACTACCGCAACTTACCTCCATGACATTACGAGAGAGGAAGCAGGGTGCATAGTGGGGTCTAGAGCGAGATCCCTGCCCTTTACACACACCACATGGGGAAGTCAGGATTGATGGATATCACCCTAGTTTGTTGCGTATTAATTCACGAAGCTGTGCAGCAGTTAAAGTGCAATGATGATCAGTATCAATAGAAGGAAAAATACGCGAGCAGCGCTGTAGATAGAGTCGGGTCAAAGGTAAGATTACAAATGATAAGCCGTCACCAAAGAGCTGGACACGTGCTGATGGCGTTACTCTACCAGCCTGAAAATGTAACTAGCGCCAAGCAATAACGCAATGTAATCACAACGGAAAGCAGCAGCAGTAACGTAAGATAGCAGCAACATAAGAAAGGCAACCAGCACGCAGAGCAACCACAAAGCAAAATAAGAAAATATTTAGGAGAGTTATCCCACATTACGTCCACAGGTACAATCAGAAGGCCTAAGTTACCTGGCCATAAGATACAATACCAGCAAAGAAACAATCAAGGAATAATTAAGGCGATAGCAAACAACAATTTTTTGGGGGGCAAATGTATATTCCCACCACCAATATCAAATTCAAATATGTACAATATTTACATTAAACTTAACAAATACCATAGTGCGAGTAACATAATGAGAGCAAGAATGAGTTTGCTCGTCGCCTATTGTTCATTTAATAATAAAAGACAGAACTCAGTATGATAAATGAGACTCTTGTTCAACACTTCGGTGTCTTTACTGTGGAAATATTTCGCCACCTAGTGGTTTCCCCAGTCCAATACGGAGAAGAATGGTGGAAAATGAGAAGGAGTTTGAGGTAATCAGTCCCACAGCCTGGCGTCGATGTCTTCAATCAATCTTGATAAAATATTGATGGACTGAACACATCGACTCCAGGCTGAGGGACTGATTACCCGAAACTTCTTTTCACCTTCCACCTGAGGACGCCAGTGACTAGAGGAGCAATTTCACAATATACTATTTATATAACAAAACCCAGTATGTTAACTGAAGCTAGTGAGAGACCGACCTCCAGACCTGGGAGTGAGAGACCGACCCCCAGACCTGGGAGTGAGAGACCGACCTCCAGACCTGGGAGTGAGAGACCGATCTCCAGACCTGGGAGTGAGAGACCGACCTCCAGACCTGGGAGTGAGAGACCGACCTCCACACCTGGGAGTGAGAGACCGACCTCCAGACCTGGGAGTGAGAGACCGACCTCCAGACCTGGAAGTGAAAGACCGACCTCCAGACCTGGGAGTGAGAGACCGACCTCCAGACCTGGGAGTGAGAGACCGACCTCCAGACCTGGGAGAGACCGACCTCCAGACCTGGGAGTGTAGGTGTAAAGTCTACTAGTCTGGAATTCAGCCCCTCTCCCCAAATGCTTGAAGATTATAGCTGGTAATTTATCCTACGGGCTTTTGGCTGATTGTGGAGGGAATACATGTGTTGTTATGTGATGCTCACTGATTTAAAGCGACTTACTCTGTGCACGCCATAGACACTCTGAAATTTAAGTGGCTAGAAAACCCAAGACAAATCCCAAACAGTTCTTACAAGACTTCGGGCCAAAGATCTGAGAAAAAAAAAGATGTCCCGCTTGAAATTAGGTGTGAACAGCATACTGATAACAAGCAAGAAATGTTCTATTTCTTCACACTAGACGACACAAATTATGTCCTAGTAGTTACTGTTTAAACTAAAGTAGCTTAAGTAACATGACGGTCATTAGGGACATGGGTATCAAACAATGGTACAATACCGGCGATGGTGTAAATGATTATTGTTATCTATACCTTCAAATGAGTCGACAACTCCATACCACAAAATTACCACCCAAAAAAAACATGACCTCAATAGTCAGAAAATTATTTGAATAAAAACTATCCGAGATAAGAGGCCACCTCAGGAATCATAAAATGATTAATATATCTCAACTCGAATTCACCCGAAGCCTTTCTTACATATATTGAATGGCCTTCTTAAATAAAGCATATGAGGCAGTAAGTATTCCATGATAAGAATACGATGTTGCTTATATGAATTTCAGTAAGTCTTTTGATAAGAGTTCCTCAGAGGAGACTGTTAGAGATAGTGGCATCACATGGTATTGGTGGAAAACATCTCTCATGGAATGATACAGATCTAGGAATGATACATGAGATCTTGGAATGATACACGAGATCTTGGAATGATACACGAGATCTTGGAATGATACACGAGATCTTGGAATGATACACGAGATCTTGGAATGATACACGAGATCTTGGAATGATACACGAGATCTTGGAATGATACACGAGATCTTGGAATGATACACGAGATCTTGGAATGATACATGAGATCTTGGAATGATACATGAGATCTTGGAATGATACAAGAGACATTGGAATGATACACGAGATCTTGGAATGATACACGAGATCTTGGAATGATACACGAGATCTTGGAATGATACACGAGATCTTGGAATGGTACACGAGATCTTGGAATGATACACGAGATCTTGGAATGATACACGAGATCTTGGAATGACACATGAGATCTTGGAATGATACAGATCTTGCATACATAGGGAGAAATCAGAATAGTGACATCTAACCAAGAATTCTAAATTATAACTTCAAGGTGGATGCACTAAGAATTAGAAAAAAATATATTCAAGAACTGAATCGGCAGTAAATTTTTCGATAAATGAAACAATTTGATAAAGTAAGGTCTGTCAGGCCAAAACCTTTGGTAGCTTTGACAATACCTTGGAGTAATATATGAGTGAGATGCACTGAATTTGAGAGTAATACCTGTCATTAGATCAAAGGTATACAGTACTGACAAATCGGTGAATAAGATACTTTTTAATAAAGGTGAAGGACTTGAGCACCTTAAGGAACACGTAAATTTCCTCGTCATTTAATAACTTGTTTATTGTTTCCTCTATAATCTACCTTCTCCATAATTACTATCCAGGATCTTTCCTTAGTTTATGGTATAACTTAAATCTTTGAGGACAATTGTTTTGCAGACGTCTGAATTAAGAAAATATCTTAGACTTCACTTTATGAAACAGACACAACAAATGCGATAGAAGACCTGCTGCAGCTCTCCGTCAGTCTTAAGTTATTACGTATTAATATTACACACAGATGTAACCAAAGTCTCTGATTGAGTGTAAGTACAATGCAGATTCACTCTGCATCGTCTTTTCCTTTCATTGTTTGCCGAATTATTAGTGTTCCTTGAATCACAGCTCAGTTATTATTTCATCATTTTCTCAACATGTTTGAACTCATTTTGTTGGCTTTTACCTCATTCCTTTGTTAATCTTCAGTGAATTGTTTCTCTGCTGTTCCTGTCGACCCTCCAAATCAATTACTCCTTCATGAACTCTTTCATTACAGTTTCCTTCATATAACTCATCCAGTCTTCCTCGTTCCTTTCATTTTCTTACTCGGTTACCTTCCCTCTTATTTACTCTTACTGTCGTCCACCTTTCATTAAGGGGTCGCGGGGTAATCAAGGTTCTCTCTGATCTGCTTCTCATCAGCGGCGTCGCAACTCCACCAAAATATCTGCTTCATTACGTCCCCCAACGTTGTTACGGAGAGGAAAAAAAAAGGAATCAGGGCGCACCTCATTATTGATATGCAATTCTCCTTCAATGGTATTCTCAACTAGACTTGCAATTGCACCCTGCGGGGTTCCAGTCGTAATGAAATGTTATGAAGTTTCCCTTTTCTTTAATGAAGATGATTGAATTGTGTCTAACATTACAGGTATTGATGTCCTCAGAAATGCAAAATGTTGTTTGTTTTGGTAAGAACGAATAGATGGATGATGGAAGAAAAGATGAGGTTAGGAAGACAGTAAGGAAAAGAAGCAACCAAAATAAAAATATACATGTTAGGTAAAAGTACACAAGTGCAACTAATGTGTCCTTTTATTGTGGCAACGTTTCGCTCTCCAGGAGCTTTATCAACGGTTTGACAAAGCTAATGGAGAGCGAAACGTTGCCACAATAAGATGTCACATTAGTTGCACTTGTGTCATTTTACCTAACATATTATCGATAATTCTACCAGAAAATATACAAGAATAAAAATGAACAAAAAATTAATCAAGGAGACTGAGAAAAAAAGAGAACACGATGCAAATTATTATTATTATAATCATTACTAAGCGCTAAACCCGCAAGAGTCATTCAGCACTGTGGACAGGAAGACAAAAAAAAAAGACCGTGACAGAATAACCAAGGTAAAGACTGGAACTGGGAGGGAAAATTAACAAAATAATAATTAGAAACGAAATTTGAAAAAAATTGGTTAGACAATGTTGATATAGTTAGGTAAATGGACACATTTACAAAGTTCAGATATTTTATGTAGGTCGTGTATGACACGCTGGGAGCCTCGCAGAGCATTGATGTACATACAAGGCAGAACAATGACAAAAAATACAACAAGTGAGGTTTAAAGAAAAAGATACTTTAACAAGGTATATAATTAACTTATATTTTAAATGTTAACAGCAGTGTGAAGTCTTAAGAAGATTTCTTGCTAATATTTCTAAGCTGTTGAAGCTGTTGCTGTTGTGAGTGATAATGTCAGTGACTGATATGTGAGTTACTTCTTGTCTAACGAAACTTCTCTCACATCAATCACAGACACAATCACTCACAATTAAAGTAACTTCTACACCTCAGAGTTATTAGCAAGAAACAACACTGCTATTAATTAGTATATAATATTTTTATATAACATTGGTAATTTTCCTTTACTTTAAAAAAAAAACCCAAGGCTACAGTAAAGAAAGACAAGATTGGGGTATATATATATATATATATATATATATATATATATATATATATATATATATATATATATATATATATATAGTATATATATATGTCGTGCCGATTAGGTAAAACTTATGCGATTTTGGCTTAAATAGCAACGCTCACCATGCCATATAAGACAAGTGAAAATTTGTGTATGCAATAATTTCGCCAAAATCATTCTGAACATAGCTAAAAAAATATATTTCATTGTGTTTGTTTATTATTAAATTAATGTTAACGTATCTAAAATATATTTAGTTGGGTTAGGCTAAATTAAATTGCGCTTGTTGTAATAAGGTTAGGTAGGTTTTCAAAGTTTCTCTTGGTACAAAATTATAAATTTTTACATAAACATAAATGAAAAAAATATATCTTTAAACGTATAAGAGAAATTTTTAGAAAAGACTTAATTTTAAATGAGTTCTTGCTAATTGACCAGTTTTACCTAATCGGCACGACATATATATATATATATATATATATATATATATATATATATATATATATATATATATATATATATATATATATATATATATATATATATATATATCTTTCTCTTACTGTAGCCTTTTTGCATTGTTTTTTTAGCTGCTTCTGTACTTTCTATCATACCACCTCTTCTCCTCACCCTTCATCCATCATCTACTACAACATTCCTCCCCGTCCTTACCAAAACCCACAACGTTGTTTATTTTCGAGAGCGTCGACCCCTGTAATATTGTAGACGCTTTGCTTCACTATATTTTATTACTACTAGAGTCCCACAGGGTACAATTGTAAGTCTGGTCTAGAATACCATTCTAGGAAAATTGCATATCAATGACGAGGTCGGCTCTGATTCGTTTTTCTCTTCGTAATAATTTTGAGGGACGAAGCGTAGAAGAGATATTGAGGTGAAGTTGCGACGTTGCTGAGGAGATCCTTGATTGCCACAAGACCTCGGTAATAAAGGTTTGTGAGTGAATGAGTAAATAAGAGGATCTGTAACTTTGTAAGAAAATGAAAGCAACGAGGAATAAGGAATGAGCAGTTTGTCGGAATATTTAGTGAAAGAAAAGTCACTGTAGACTGAAGAAGTGCTGGAATAAAAGCCAACTAAAGATTCCAAACATGTTTAAAAATTGATTGGTTCTGGAGAGAATAGTATTTCAGAGATTATTTTTTTCTATTACAAGGAGAGAAAGTGATGCTCAGCGAAATAGTAAAACACATGTTCTCACCAAGACTTCATGGCTGCAACTTACCTAATGAATATATCATGCTTGCCTCATGACTTTATGAACGAGTTTTTGAACATTTATCATCTTCCTACTTCATATTAATAAATTTATGGCAATGGAATTGAGATGGAATATGATAAACTATGTCCTAATACACGAGCTGGTATTAGGAAGTTGTGTTATACGTGATTTAATAACAGCATAAGAATTACGAACACAGGTAAGAATGGCCTGTGACCTGGTCGTAATGGGTTTGGAGCAAAACAAACTCAGCAGTAATATTTAACTTTTATTTCCTTCACCAGATATATATACAATTATGTACACTTATGTACACTATGTACATGAGTTGAATATAAGTGTAGCACACGGCGACAAAGAATGACAAAGACAAGCCAGAGAGAGAGAGAGAGAGCACCGTACTCAACCAGCTGCTAGGCAAGTCTGGCAAATGCTGACCGCGAGTGAGCTACGTCGCCTCAGCATTTATCTTGCTCGTCTGTAATTGGACAATGAACCAAAGTACTGATTTAACGAGGGGTACCCTAAAAAATAGTTAAACCCTTAGCACCCTGTTCGCTGGTTGGGAGGCAGCCTATATGTGAGTGTGTACATACGCCGAATAAATTTAACATACTGTTAGCATGCCACAACCCCACCCCAAAAGGACTCTAATAACCAGGACTAGGCTTCCACTTCCATGGGTAGTGTGCCACCATGGCACTGAACAATAATGGAACCGCCTTTTCTCTCAACCATCCAATTCATTAGATAGAGCTCACCTTTTCTCGAGACTTAAAGTCAAACTCTATCCTAGAGCGAGACAATGGACACTAGAGCTAACGCTGGTTCAAGACACCTGCGGACGGTAGCAGAATGTCCCCTCCCCCCAAAAAATATATTAAAACACATTTTATATAAACAAAAGGGGAGGGGGAGAGCTAGGCTACCCATATAGTTCCTAACACATCTTAACCTAGACGTAAGGCACAGGATGCAGCCAGTCTTCCCCAGATTTTGAAGAAGTACTGCCCCTACCCCTGACTCACATGGATCAACTTGTAATGTAAAGGGTTTGGAAAAATCAGGAGACCAAATAGTATATTTGACTTTCTATGTTGGCCCCTAAAGCATCTGGCAGGTCCTCAATCTCGAGGACATATATTTAATTGCCCGTGTGGGTGAGTGGATGGCATTGGTGGAGGAGGGAACGCAGAAGCAAGAACAACAGTAAAAAATGCAAAAAAAAAAAAAAAGCAGTGAAGCATAAAAGGCAACAATCCACACTTTTTTTTTTATTCTATTTAATGCAATTTTTTCATCATTCTGAATCGCCAAGTTTGTTCAGTACAATTGTCTTATAGATAACCTCTTTAGGAAATTTTCACTCTATTATAGCAAGGTCACTGTGTGCTAGGTGGTGATGGTGGTGGTGACGGTGGCAGTGATGGTGACTAGTGTTGTTGGTGTGGTGACGGTGGCATTGATGGTGGCTAGTGTTGTTGGTGTGGTGACGGTGGCATTGATTGTTGCTAGTGTTGTTGGTGACGGTGACGGTGGCATTGATGGTGGCTAGTGATGGTGGTGGGAAGGATGATGCAGTGATTTTTGCTATTGCTGGTGGTGATGGTGGTGGAGAGACGGTGACAGTGAGGGTGGCTAGTGCTGGTAGTAATAATGGTGTGGAGACGGTGGCAGTGATGGTAGCTAGTGCTGGTAGTGTGGAGACGGTGGCAGTGATGGTAGCTAGTGCTGGTAGTGTGGAGACGGTGGCAGTGATGGTAGCTAGTGCTGGTAGTGTGGAGACGGTGGCAGTGATGGTAGCTAGTGCTGGTAGTGTGGAGCGGTGGCATGAGGTAGCTAGTGCTGGTAGGTGGAGACGTGGCAGTGATGGTAGCTAGTGCTGGTAGTGGGAGCTAGGCAGTGATGGAGCTAGTGCTGGTAGTGTGGAGACGGAGATGTAGCTAGTGCTGGTAGTGTGGAGACGGTGGCATGATGGTATAGTGCTGGTAGTGGGGAGACGGTGGCAGTGATGGTAGCTAGTGCTGGTAGTGGAGAGACGGTGGCAGTGATGGTAGCTAGTGCTGGTAGTGTGGAGATGGCAGTGATGTAGCTAGTGCTGGTCAGTGTGGAACGGTGGCATGATGGTACCCTAGTGCTGGTAGTGTGGAGACGGTGGCATGATGGTAGCTAGTGCTGGTAGTGTGGGACGGTGGCAGTGATGGTAGCTAGTGCTGGTAGTGTGGAGACGGTGGCAGTGATGGTAGCTAGTGCTGGTAGTGTGGTGACGGTGGCAGTGATGGTAGCTAGTGCGGGTTTAGTGTGGAGACGGTGGCAGTGATGGTAGCTAGTGCTGGTAGTGTGGAGACGGTGGCAGTGATGGTAGCTAGTGCTGGTAGTGTGGAGACGGTGGCAGTGATGGTGCTAGTGCTGGTAGTGTGGAGACGGTGGCAGTGATGGTAGCTAGTGCTGGTAGTGTGGAGACGGTGGCAGTGATGGTAGCTAGTGCTGGTAGTGTGGAGACGGTGGCAGTGATGGTAGCTAGTGCTGGTAGTGTGGAGACGGTGGCAGTGATGGTAGCTAGTGCTGGTAGTGTGGAGACGGTGGCAGTGATGGTAGCTAGTGCTGGTAGTGTGGAGACGGTGGCAGTGATGGTAGCTAGTGCTGGTAGTGTGGAGACGGTGGCAGTGATGGTAGCTAGTGCTGGTAGTGTGGAGACGGTGGCAGTGATGGTAGCTAATGCTGGTAGTGTGGAGACGGTGGCAGTGATGGTAGCTAGTGCTGGTAGTGTGGAGACGGTGGCAGTGATGGTAGCTAGTGCTGGTAGTGTGGAGACGGTGGCAGTGATGGTAGCTAGTGCTGGTAGTGTGGAGACGGTGGCAGTGATGGTAGCTAGTGCTGGTAGTGTGGAGACGGTGGCAGTGATGGTAGCTAGTGCTGGTAGTGTGGAGACGGTGGCAGTGATGGTAGCTAGTGCTGGTAGTGTGGAGACGGTGGCAGTGATGTAGCTAGTGCTGGTAGTGTGGAGACGGTGGCAGTGATGGTAGCTAGTGCTGGTAGTGTGGAGACGGTGGCAGTGAGGGTAGCTAGTGCTGGTAGTGTGGAGACGGTGGCAGTGATGGTAGCTAGTGCTGGTAGTGTGGAGACGGTGGCAGTGATGGTAGCTAGTGCTGGTAGTGTGGAGACGGTGGCAGTGATGGTAGCTAGTGCTGGTAGTGTGGAGACGGTGGCAGTGATGGTAGCTAGTGCTGGTGTGTGGAGACGGTGGCAGTGATGGTAGCTAGTGCTGGTAGTGTGGAGACGGTGGCAGTGATGGTAGCTAGTGCTGGTAGTGTGGAGACGGTGGCAGTGATGGTAGCTAGTGCTGGTAGTGTGGAGACGGTGGCAGTGATGGTAGCTAGTGCTGGTAGTGTGGAGACGGTGGCAGTGATGGTAGCTAGTGCTGGTAGTGTGGAGACGGTGGCAGTGATGGTAGCTAGTGCTGGTAGTGTGGAGACGGTGGCAGTGATGGTAGCTAGTGCTTGGTAGTGTGGAGACGGTGGCAGTGATGGTAGCTAGTGCTGGTAGTGTGGAGACGGTGCAGTGATGGTAGCTAGTGTCTGGTAGTGTGGAGACGGTGGCAGTGATGGTAGCTAGTGCTGGTAGTGTGGAGACGGTGGCAGTGATGGTAGCTAGTGCTGGTAGTGTGGAGACGGTGGCAGTGATTGTAGCTATTGCTGGTAGTGTGGAGACGGGGGCAGTGATGGTAGCTAGTGCTGGTAGTGTGGAGACGGTGGCAGTGATGGTATCTAGTACTGGTAGTGTGGAGACGGTGGCAGTGATGGTAGCTAGTGCTGGTAGTGTGGAGACGGTGACAGTGATGGTAACTAGTGCTGGTAGTGTGGAGACGGTGGCAGTGATGGTAGCTAGTGCTGGTAGTGTGGAGACGGTGGCAGTGATGGTAGCTAGTGCTGGTAGTGTGGAGACGGTGGCAGTGATGGTAGCTAGTGCTGGTAGTGTGGAGACGGTGGCAGTGATGGTAGCTAGTGCTGGTAGTGTGGAGACGGTGGCAGTGATGGTAGCTAGTGCTGGTAGTGTGGAGACGGTGGCAGTGATGGTAGCTAGTGCTGGTAGTGTGGAGACGGTGGCATTTATACATTTATGTAAACAGCTGATTATTTCTTCATATATAATAGTGAGAAGACGCCGTCACCTTCTTTATCATCTTTATCAAATTTAACTACAAACCAGCTGCACTCTCAGGGGCACTTCAGCACGACTGACAGCAATTAATTTCTTATTTGTGATGCACTCTGGTTCTCAAGCACACTCAGGCACTCTGGTTCTCAAGCACACTCAGGCACTCTGGTTCTCAAGCACACTCAGGCACTCTGGTTCTCAAGCACACTCAGGCACTCTGGTTCTCAAGCACACTCAGGCACTCTGGTTCTCAAGCACACTCAGGCACTCTGGTTCTCAAGCACACTCAGGCACTCTGGTTCTCAAGCACACTCAGGCACTCTGGTTCTCAAGCACACTCAGGCACTCTGGTTCTCAAGCACACTCAGGCACTCTGGTTCTCAAGCACACTCAGGCACTCTGGTTCTCAAGCACACTCAGGCACTCTGGTTCTCAAGCACACTCAGGCACTCTGGTTCTCAAGCACACTCAGGCACTCTGGTTCTCAAGCACACTCAGGCACTCTGGTCTCAAGCACACTCAGGCACTCTGGCTCTCAAGCACACTCAGGCACTCTGGCTCTCAAGCACACTCAGGCACTCTGGCTCTCAAGCACACTCAGGCACTCTGGCTCTCAAGCACACTCAGGCACTCTGGCTCTCAAGCACACTCAGGCACTCTGGCTCTCAAGCACACTCAGGCACTCTGGTTCTCAAGCACACTCAGGCACTCTGGTTCTCAAGCACACTCAGGCACTCTGGTTCTCAAGCACACTCAGGCACTCTGGTTCTCAAGCACACTCAGGCACTCTGGCTCTCAAGCACACTCAGGCACTCTGGCTCTCAAGCACACTCAGGCACTCTGGCTCTCAAGCACACTCAGGCACTCTGGCTCTCAAGCACACTCAGGCACTCTGGCTCTCAAGCACACTCAGGCACTCTGGCTCTCAAGCACACTCAGGCCCTCTGGCTCTCAAGCACACTCAGGCACTCTGGCTCTCAAGCACACTCAGGCCCTCTGGCTCTCAAGCACACTCAGGCACTCTGGCTCTCAAGCACACTCAGGCACTCTGGCTCTCAAGCACACTCAGGCACTCTGGTTCTCAAGCACACTCAGGAACTCTGGCTCTCAAGCACACTCAGGCACTCTGGTTCTCAAGCACACTCAGGCACTCTGGTTCTCAAGCACACTCAGGCACTCTGGTTCTCAAGCACACTCAGGCACTCTGGCTCTCAAGCCCACTCAGGCACTCTGGTTCTCAAGCACACTCTGGCTCTCAAGCACACTCAGGCACTCTGGCTCTCAAGCACATTTCTTCCCATTTTTTCCCCTTCCTCTCCTTGAGGGATGAGGATGAACATTTCTTTAAATATTCTACCTTTAAAACCACCATATCTCCAGATTTTTATTTTAGCCAACTTTTTTCCCAAGAACTTTCAAAGATGTCCTCCACTGCACCTGCTTCCTAACTCTATCCAAAGTTGCCAGAGTAGCCCCTCTATCAGTCCGACACCTGATGTCTTCCATGCATATACATCACTTTATTAAATAGGAACTCTCTACTAAGGAAGGAAGTCGTGTATTTTATTGTATTGGAAGATGTCAGTACATTATGTAGTAATTACCATAAAACCGTGTTTAATATCATTATTGCAAAAAAATCCTTCCACACTTTGCGTGGACTTCAACTACAACGAAGGACACAGTAGCTTAAATGTTATTATAGCATAAACAGTTATCATGAGCGGGAGTTTTTCATTCACTCGCTGTAAAGATGTTTCTAAGTCTTTTCTCCCATCACGTGTGAGGGGTGGAGGTTTAGAAAGTATTTTGTGCACATCAGGACGAAGTGGAGATGGAATGGTAGAATATTGTCACTTACGATTTCTTTTGTTGAATGCTGGTGCTCCACAAGCCTTTGACTTTGCGAAGAGTGCGCTAAGATATATCGCAGTGCAAACATGAGAGATTCTCTCGAAACGAAAGACTTAAGTCCGTGAATTGGGTTAGTAGCAAGACAAGAAAAAACCAAGACTTTAGGTTTGAAGTTTTTTTGGGATGAAGAACCTGGTGACTCTCCAAAAGCCTCACACAACTGTCTCACCCTAGTTTGCTGCTGCAACAATTAACATGTTAGAATACTTGAAAGTCTTCTGAAAAATTTAGTGCAAGGAAACAGAAAGAATGGATTGAAAACATCGTAATCTGCATATACAGTAAAAGGGACGTTTTTGGAATGTTATAATTAATTTACAATTTACTCTCGAGGTATGAATGTGTTCACAGGTGCTACGTCCGTTTTTTTCAGGGGGGGCTAATAACCCATGCCCATCTTCACCCATTCAGTAAGTGATGGGTTTCCAAGAGTGGGCTGGTTTGGCAACACTGACTCAGCTACAACAGTTGATCATCACCTTTTGTCTAAACCAACTTAAAACTTCAGTTCTTCCTGATTTTTTTTATTTTTACAGCAAGAACAAAGATGAAAGTGAGGTAAATTAGTGACTCGGATACGAACAAAAATTATATGTTTTAATATTTAAACAAAAAATAATAATTTGCCTTATTTATTGTTTTGTTGTTGTTGTTCAGAGATGATGTAAGAAGATTTTTTCGTAGGAATTGGCACAATTTCATGGATGCCATTTCTCGCTCAAACAGGCGGTGGCAAATGGCACGAGAACCTCAAAAAACTTACAGCTGAGGGACCGTTTCGAGTCTAGCGCACCAGACGTTTTCTATCATCATTGGTTCAAATTGCATCGGATTCTTCATTAGTTTTCATTTCAACAAGATCATCCTTGTATAATGTAAATGGCTTAGAAAACCGACAAGCTGAAGAACGTTTCCGCAGTGAAGATTCTCAGATGTTGCACCAGTGTCTCACTCTTCCAGATCATCCATTGAATCCATGGTGAGAGTAGCGTAACTACGAGTAAATCTGTTTCTGCAAATAAGTTTTAACTTCACTCACAATGAATAATTCTTCTTCAGCACCAGCAGTGTTATCTAGTGAAGGGAAATTAGCAAAATTTCCTTTCTGAACGTAATTTATCCCAAGTGGAAATTTTTGGGATGAGGGCTTTCAATTTTTCCCTGGTAGTGACCATATTCATTCTTGATAAGTAAGACACATATGCAACAGTTAACTATTATTATTCCGAAACGTTTCGCCCACACAGTAGGCTTCTTCAGTCGAATACAGAGATGTGAAGACGATGTAATCAGTCCATCACCCTTGAAGATGTACCGTATTTTGTGGCATATAAGACGCTCCAATGCATTAGACGCATCCCAATTTAGCAGGTAATAATCAGAAAAAAAGTTAGGAGTGCCTAATACCAAGTAATATTTACTCCACTGAAACCTATGGTAATTTTACATGCAGAAATAACGTTACGTTTGATTTATGGGTAGGTCAAAACATAGGATAGGCCTAGTGAACACCCCGATGATCTCTCAATTTGAACTGGTGAAAGAGTCGCTGGTGGCTGAGTTGCTTCTGTGTGCGCATCTCTATGTAGTGAGGGTCCCAAAGTGCATACTGATGCGTCTTTGTCAGTGACAATCGATATAAACAAAAATGGCTGCTTCAGCTGTTGTTGGGCCACTGTATTTGCTTGACAATGTTTGACACTAAGTACCATAACATACGGTAAATATGATTACCAGTACCTAGTAATAAAGTGAAAATACCCAGCATCTGCTAACTGACCTTCAGTTTATAGAACGCAGGGTGGTTTTTGGAAACATTTTAGGAAACAAATGCGTCTAATAAGCCGCGAAATACGGTAGTTTTGAGGTGGTCAGTCCCTCAGCCTGAAGAAGAGTTCTGCTCCATAGTCTGAAACTTTTCGTTATTTTATACCTTTTTCATATTCATATTCATTTTTGTTTCTTGGACAGAAGTGTTCAGCTCGTTAAGGTGTGCAAATACATGAGTCAAACGTGCCACTGTATGACCCTAGTGGGTTTAGCGCTGAGATATGATTGTAATAATAATTGTCAAATATGCCAGACACAAAATTAACTCCCTGTTTTTAAAGATGTCAATAGTATTATTGCTTTGGTTTCTAAGAAAGTGCTAGATTTCTTCATGTTACTGAAAGACATGAGTGAACACCCGGTAAAGGGAAAGCCATCTAACTTGCGTATGAAACAGAGGAACACTGTCCTCAAATACAGTTTCTTCAAGGATTCCAATAAAAAGACAGTGACTCAGGGAACGTCCTCTGATAAAAGCCACCACTTACACTGCAGTTGAGGTTACATTCTTCAGCTTCTCTGGCAGTTTTTGTGACGTGCATGAATGACGCAATACACAGTATGTGACAGTGACGTGCATGAATGACGCAATACACATTATGTGACAGTGACGTGGGGCATCTCCTTCAAACGGAGGGAAAAAGTTAGACTAGTTTTCCAGCTTTATATGAGCTCCGTCAGTGCAAATTGCCCCTCCCCCCCCCCCACACACACACACACACGCCCCGATGGCATGGTGGCTAAAGCTCTCGCTACACGCACGGAGGGCCCGGTTCAACTTCGCGGGGCCGAAACATTTCGAAGTGTTTCCTTACACACACACATATATATATATATACAACAGGCCTAGTGTCTAATCGACATGTGCCTAGGACAAAATGGTAACTAACTAACTAACACACACACACACACATATAATAATTCCATTGTTCAAGAAGAAATCATTCACGAGATCCTACAACTCCACTGCTTTTGCATTTTTTTCGGGGGTTCTAAAAAGCAGCAATTCATCCACCACTTCTCTTTCATGTAACGCACAAATTCCAACAACTGACTGCAAGAACTAAGGTCAGTTGACTCATCTGTCTGAAGTCTCACTTTAACAGAACAAGCTTTGATGGCCAGGAGTATCACCTGCTCTAACACATCTTAGCTCATTGCATTAATCCTATGCAAGGTATATGTTGAAATTTATTTTGTGCATCGACTTAAAATACCACTTTTGCCTATTCTAGTGCACAATATATAACTAGTTCTTCAGCAATTATATGACAATATATATACATATATTTTTTTAACACGTCGGCCGTCTCCCACCGAGGCAGGGTGACCCAAAAAGAAAGAAAATCCCCAAAAGAAAATACTTTCATCATCATTCAACACTTTCACCTCACTCACACACAATCACTGTCTTCGCAGAGGCGCTAAGATACAACAGTTCAGAAAATCCCTCAAAACCGCCAATATCTCAATCCCCTCCTTTAAAGTGCAGGCATTGTACTTCCCATTTCCAGGACTCAAGTCCAACTAAATCAATTAACTGGTTTCCATGAATCCCTTCTCAAAATATTACCCTGCTTACACTCCAACAGCTAGTCAGGTCCCAAAAAACATTCGTCTCCATTCACTCCTATCTAACACGCTCACACATGCTTGCTGGAAGTCCAAGCCCCTCGCCCATAAAACTTCCTTTACCCAATCCATCCAACCTTATCGACGACGACCCCTACCCCACCTTCGTTCCCCTACTTTGACCCAAAACCACCTCAACAATCCCTCTTCAGCCCTCTGATAAATACTTTTAGTAACTCCACACCTCCTAATTTCCACACTCCGAATTTTCTGCATAATATTTACACCACACATTGTCCTTAGACAGGACATCTCCACTGCCTCCAGCCACCGCCTCGCTGCAGCATTTGCAACCCATGCTTCACACCCATATAAGAGTGTTGGTTCCACTATATTTTCGTACATTCTCTTCTTTGCCTCCATGGATAACGTTTTTTGTCTCAACAGATACCTCAACGCACCACTCACCTTTTTTCCTTCATCAATTCTATGGTTAACCTCATCCTTCATAAACCCATCCACTGACACGTCAACTCCCAAATATCTGAAAACATTCACTTCTTCCATAATCCCTCTCTCCAATGTGATATCCAATTTTTCTTTATTTAAATAGTTTGATACCCTCATCACCTTACTCTTATCTATGTTTATTTTCAACTTTCTACCTTTACACACCCTCCCAAACTCGTAAACTAACCTTTGCAACTTTAGAAACTCTCATAAACACAGTATCATAAGCAAAAAGTAACTGTGTCAACTCCCATTTTGCATTTGATTCCCCATAATTTAATTCCACCCCTCTCACCATCACCCTAGCATTTACTTCTTTTACAACCCCATCTATAAATATATTAAACAACCATGGTGACATTACACATCCCTGTCTAAGACCTACTTTTACCGGGAAGTAATCTCCCTCTCTCCTACACACCCTAACCTGAGCCTCACTATCCTCATAAAAACTCTTTACAGCCTTCAGTAACTTACTACCTATTCCATACACTTGCAACATTTACCATATTGCTCCCCTATCCCCTCTATCATATGCCTTTTCTAAATCCATAAATGCAATGAAAACTTCTCTACCTTTATCTAAATACTGTTCACATATATGCTTCACTGTAAACACTTGATCTACACATCCCCTACCCACTCTAAAGCCTCCTTGCTCATCTGCAATCCTACTCTGTCTTACCTCTAATTCTTTCAATAATAACCCTGCCATACACTTTACCTGGTATACTCAATAAACTTATTCCCCTATAATTTTTCACTCTTTTATCCCCTTCCCTTTATATAAAGGAACTATACATGCTCTCTGCCAATCCCTAGGTACTTCCCCTTTTCATACATTTATTAAACAAAAATACCAACCACTCCAGCACTATATCCCCCTGCTTTTAATATTTCTGTCATGATACCGTCAGTTCCAGCTGCTTTACCCCTTTCATTCTACGTAATGCCTCACGCACCTCCCCACACTCACATCCTGCTCTTCTTCACTCCTAAACGATGTTGTACCTCCCTGGCCAGTGCATGAAATTACCGCCTCCCTTTTTTTATCAACATTTAAAAGTTCCTCAAAATATTCCTGCCATCTACCCAATACCTCCAGCTCCCCATCTACTAACTCCACTACTCTGTTTTTAATTGACAAATCCATTCGTTCCCTAGGCTTTCTTACCTTGTTTATCTCACTCCAAAAATTTTTCTCGTTTTCAGCAAAATTTCTTAAGAGCCTCTCCCACTATCATCTGTTTTCCTTTTGCACTCTCTCACCACTCTCTTCACCTTTCTTTTACTCTCCATATACTCTGCTCTTCTATTAACACTTCTGTTTTGTAAAAACCTCTCATAAGCTACATTTTTCTCTTTTATCACACCCTTTACTTCTACATTGCACCACTCACTCCTCTTTCCTCCTGCACCCACCCTCCTATAGCCACAAACTTCTGCCCCACATTCTAATACTGCATTTTTAAAACTATACCAACCATCTTCATTCCCCCTCCCCCGCTACTACTCATACTTGCACTAGCCCACCTTTCTGCTAATAGTGTCTTATATCTCACCCTAACTTCCTCCTCCCTTAGTTTATACACTTTTACCTCTCTCTTACTTGCTGTGGCCAGTTAGCAAGAACTCATCTAAAATTAAGTCTTCTCTAAAATTTTCTCTTATACATTTAAAGATATATTTTTTCATTTATGTTTATGTAAAAAAATATAGTTTTGTACCAAAAAAATATAGAAAACTTGCCTAACCTTATTATAACAACGCAATTTAATTGAGCCTAGTCCATCTAAATATATTTTAGATGAGCTTACAATAATTTAATAATAAACTAACACAATGAAATATATTTTTTTCGTTAGGTTCACAATGATTTTTGGGAAATTATTGCATACTCAAATTTTCGTTTGCTTTACTCGGCAAGAAGAGCGTTTCTATTTAAGCCAAAATCGCAAGTTTTACCTATTTGGCACGACATATATATATTTTGAAACATTGGAACAAGCCGGTATATGATAAATATTTGTTAATATTTTTTTTTCTCTTACTAAATATTGTTCACTTTTCTGCTTCAATGTAAACACTTTAGATTCACTGTCGACAATAAATATATTCATACGAAAACACTTTACAAGTGAGTCGGTTGTCTTTCTGATACTTCTAGAGTGTCCTCAGTGATGATGATGTGGTTTCCGGGTTGTATATGATAGATACCTGAAGGCTTTTGTGAAATTGTCAATGCTGATATTGTACAAGGATGCGACATTGCGTCTTTGGAAATCATCATTTGCTTAACACCATGAACGCTAATGTAGTATTATCAGAGTGCAATAATATTACCTCAGAGTGTGACAGGTAAAAGTGTAGAGGCATTTACTGAACGACATGTGAGGGTGAGGGTCGGCTCTTGGCTTCCCCTCACATCACAGAGGGAACAAGGTAACAATGGTTGAGATTTATTGTTATTAGTAATTGTTGAGGGGCGATCAAGGAGGGTATAGCTGTTTATATAAGTATGATCCCTTATTGAGGGACAGTCATCAAAGGGATAGTTGTGTGTGGCGTCCGACGGTTCCCTGGATGAGAGGCAATAATGAAGGGGATACCTGATTTTTTTTTTTCTTGGGATTTCTTATCGAGGGACAGTCGAGGCGAATACTACTGTTTATGTTCCTGAGATTCCTGGCTCAGGAACAATTATTAATGAGAAAGATGTTCAGAACGCAGAATCTCGTGTTGTGGTATATAACAGAATCTTTACCAGAGAAACCTACAAATACCATGCACGTAGCGGGACTGGCCGTGATTCACGATGTGAGAACATATGTGAGGACCTAAGCAACCACAGTTAGGTGAGTCCAATTACGTGAGTACACAAATACACACACTCACCCACGCGCACAAATATATATATATATATATATATATATATATATATATATATATATATATATATATATATATATATGTCGTGCCGATTAGGTAAAACTGGTCAATTAGCAAGAACTCATCTAAAATTAAGCCTTTCTAAAATTTTCTTTTATACGTTTAAAGATATATTTTTTCATTTATGTTAATGTAAGAATTAATAATTTTGTACCAAGAGGAACTTTGAAAACCTACCTAACCTTATTACAATAAGCGCAATTTAATTTAGCTAACCAACTAAATATATTTTAGATACGTTAACATTAATTTAATAATAAACAAACACAATGAAATATTTTTTCGTTATGTTCAGAATGATTTTGCGAAATTATTGCATACAAATTTTCGCTTGTCTTATATGGCAAGATGAGCGTTGCTATTTAAGCCAAAATCGCAAGTTTTACTAATCGGCACGACATATATATATATATATATATATATATATATATATATATATATATATATATATATATATATATATATATATATATATATATATTATTATATGTTATTAGGTAAAACTTCCGATTTTGGCTTAAATAGCAACACTTATCTTGCCATATAAGACAAGTGAAAATTTGTATACAATAATTTCGCAAAAATCATTCTGAACCTAACGAAAAATATATTTCATTGTGTTTGTTTATTATTAAATTACTGTAAACGTATCTAAAATATATTTAGTTGAGGTTAGGCTAAATTAAATTTCGCTTGTTATAATAAGGATAGGTAAGTTTTGTAAGTTTCTTTCGGTACAAAATTATAAATTTTACATTAACATTAATGAAAAATTATATCTTTATACGTATAAGAGAAAATTTTAGAAAGGACTTAATTTTAGCAATGAGTTCTTGCTAATTGACAGTTTTACCTAATCGGCAGACTATATAGTTATATATATATATATATATATATATATATATATATATATATATATATTATATATATATATATATATATATATATATATATATATGTCGTGCCGATTAGGTAAAACTTGCGATTTTGGCTTAAATAGCAACGCTCACCTTGCCATATAAGACAAGTGAAAATTTGTGTATGCAATAATTTCGCCAAAATCATTCTGAACATAACGAAAAAAATATATTTCATTGTGTTTGCTTATTACTAAATTAATGTTAACGTATCTAAAATATATTTAGTTGGGTTAGGCTAAATTAAATTGCGCTTGTTATAATAAGGTTAGGTAAGTTTTCTAAGTTTCTTTCGGTACAAAATTATAAATTTTTACATAACATAAATGAAAAAATATATCTTTAAACGTATTAGAGAAAATTTTAGAAAGGACTTAATTTTAAATGAGTTCTTGCTAATTGACCAGTTTTACCTATTAGGCACGACATATATATATATATATATATATATATATATATATATATATATATATATATATATATATATATATATATATATATATATATATATATATATAATTATATTATTGTAACCACGGATGAGTGATATTTAATCAATAACAACACTGCGACTAGCCGAGGACTCGAACCCATGTCGATTTGGCCCGCCTCATGGTGAGGAAAAATCACATGACGCTCTAACCCACAGGACCACCTAATCTTACAAGAATCACGTACCCAGCAGAGCAAGGTGTTTTACCGTGATCCGAGGACATACGATGGTGTGGGTTCCTCAGAGCTCATTTCATTCTACTCCCCATTTGGTGTAATGGCCTCCAGTGTTATTGATTAAATACCACTCGTTCGTGGTTATAATACTATATATAATGTTTGGGGAGCCTAGTACACCAAACTGGGAGTAGAATGAAATTAGTTCTGAGGCAACCACACCATCGTATGTCCTCGGGTCCCGGTACAACACATATACATATATATCAATAACATAACTGCGACTAGCCGAGGATTCGAACTCATGTCGTTTTAGCTCGCCCCATGGTGAGCAAAAATCACACATGACGCTCTAACTCACAGTATCACGCAATCCTACAAGAATCACCCACCCAGAAGAGCTAGGTGTTTTACCGTGATCCGATGTCCTTTTAAGGGACTAAGATCACAAGAAATGATGGAGTATATGAAGAGCTAAACAAAATATTTAAAGAGTATTTACAGTGGAGACATAAAATACTAAAGAAAGTCGGAAAGGTGAACTAGATAGCTCAAATGTGACAGGGCCGGAGAACATATCTCTGTGGGTCCTAAGAGAGGCAGCAGAGGCGCAGTGTGTGCCACTAACAATCTCCAACACATTAATCGAAAAGGCGAATTCCTAAGGTGTGGAATACAGCAAATATAGTCCGAATTTTTAAGAAAGGAGACAGACACGAGGCACTAAACTACAGACCAGTGTTACTGACATGTATAGTAAGCAAAGTCATGAAGAAGATTATCAGAAGAGTGGTGGAGCACCTAGGAAGGAATGAGCTTATTCACGACAACCAGCATGGTTTCAGGGAAGGGAAATCCTGTGTCACAAACCTACTGGAGTTCTATGACAAAGTGACGGCGGTAAGGCAACAGAGAGAGGGGTGGGTAGGTTGCGTTTTCTTGGACTGTAAGAAGGCTTTTGACACAGTTCCACACAAGAGATTAGTGCAAAAGTTGGAGGACCAGGCAGGGATAACAGGGAAGGAACTGCAATGGATCAGAGAATACCTGTCAGACAGGCAACAGCTAGTCTTGGTACGTGACGAGCCGTCAGACTGGGCGCATGTGATAAGCGGGGTTCCAAAAGCGTCAGTAATAGGACCGGGGCTGTTCCTGGTATATGTGAATGACATGACGGAAGGAATAGACTCAGAAGTGTCCCTGTTTTGCAGACGATGTGAAGCTAATGAGGAGAATTCAATCGGACAAGGATCAGGCAGGATTACAAAGGGATCCGGAGAGGCTGCAAGGCTGGTCCAGCAAATGGCTCCTAGAGTTTAACCCCACCAAGTGCAAAATCACAAAGATCGGGAAAGAGCAAAGAAGACCACAGACAGAGTACAGTCAATTGGACCAACAGTCTTTGACTGTTGTTTTCCTCTTGATGTGACTGTACAACAGCTTCGAGTCAGACTTGGCTTTCGCTGCTATGTCACTTTCGTATTGTCGCTGTGAATATTGATTTCTGGCTCTTCGACTAATCTCCTTATTTTTCAGGGTTCTTTGCCTTCTATACTTCTTCTATTCCCTTGCGCACTTAGTTTTGGCCTCTCTACACCTTAAGGTGAACCAAGGGCTCGTCCTGGCCTTTTCATTATTTCTGTTGCCCTTGGGTACAAACCTCTCCTCTGCTTCCTTGCATATTGTTGTCAAATTTTCCATCATATCGTTCACTGATTTTCCTGCCAATTCTCTTCCACTGAACCTCGTGTAGGAAGTTCCTCATGCCTGTGTAGTCATCTTTTTGTAGTTTGGCTTCATTCGTCCTGCCCTTCCTGCTTCGCTTCCCTCTCCACTTATAACTCTATGTATTCTAAGCTCAGAACCACGTGATCACTCTCTCAGAGGGGCCTTTCATACATGATGTCCTCAATATCTAAACTACTCAAGGTGAATACTATGTCCATTCTTGCTGGTAGCGTCCGTAACTTGTTGATCCAGTACCACCTCCATCATCTTAACCCTCCATGTTTCTAGGCCCCTGTTTTTTCCAGTCAATTTCCTTATGATCGAAGTCACCCCCAACCAGTAGCTTTGCCCTGCTCAATTGTTGTTTCAGGGGTCGATTCATAGTTCTCTGTGTGTGTGTACTCACCTAGTTGTGGTTGCAGGGGTCGAGTCATAGCTCCTGGCCCCGCCTCTTCATTGGTCGCTACTAGGTCACTCTTGCTGCTCCATGAGCTTTATCATACTTCTTTTTGAAGCTATGTATGGCTCCTGCCTCCAATACATCACTTCCCAGACTATTCCACTTCCTGACAACTATGTGACTGAAGAAATACTTCCTAACTTCCCTGTGATATATCTGAGTCTTCAACTTCCAACTGTGTCCCCTTGTTGCTGTGTCCCATCTATGGAACATCTTGTCTGTCCATCTTGTCGATTCCTCTCAGTATTTTATATGTCGCTATCATATCTCCCCTCTCTCTCCTATCCTCCATTGTCGTCAGGTCAATTTCCCTTAACCTCTCCTCGTAGGATATACCCCTTAGCTCCGGGACTACTCTTGTTGCAAACCTTTGCACTTTCTCTAATTTCTTGACGTGCTTAACCAGGTGTGGGTTCCAAACTGGTGCTGCATACTCCAATATGGGTCTGATGTACACAGTGTAGAGTCTTGAACGAATCCTTACTGAATTATCGGAACGTTATTCTTAGGTTTGCCAGACGCCCATATGTTGCAGCAGTTATCTGGTTGATGTGCGCCTCAGGAGATGTGCTCGGTATTATTCTTACCCCAAGACCCTTTTTCTTGAGTGAGGTTTGCAATCTTTGGCCACTTAGACTATAATCTGTATGCGGTCTCCTTTGCACTTCCCCGATCTTCACGACTTCGCATTTGGCGTGTGTGTGTGTGTGTTTGTCTGTATGTATGTGTGACTTATATTAGTATTCCTAACAATATAATTGCAGAATAGATATTCTGAATAAGTTGTAGTGTTGATATATGCAATACTTCTGCTTTTTACTTACAACTTAGTTGAATATACTTCATTTTGGGGGATTTCTCTTGGCAGTATTTCCAGCCAGGGATGAGCTCTGGGCTCTTGTATTAGATAAACCTCGCAAACTAATTTATGCTTTGAGGCTGAAAAATTCTTAATCTCAGCTATTTGGTTTATCTTGCTCGCTAATGAAATACATTGGGATTTACATGAAAGTTAATGCTAACATATAAACTGGGATTTACATGAATGTTGATATTAACCTATAAACTATGTTGGTGTGGCCGCGTGCGCAAGATGGGAGATCCAGAGGTAATGTGTACTGTTCTTTTTATATCTTAATATTTACCCATTCAATCATCTCCAATTACCCATTAGTAAGTACAACTTCCCATTAAAATAAAAAAAAATAGAACGAAAATAAGTTACTATGACTTTTTTGTGGGTTATCCCAGGTATTTTACACATGTTACTATGTTATTGTAACCACGAACGAGTGGTATTGATCAATAACTACACTGCACTAGCCAGGGTCGAACCCATGAGCGAAAACACATGACGCTCTAGTCCACTGAACCACACAATCCTTAAGAGTAGCGCACCCAGTACGACTGAATGTTGTACTCCCTTGGGATTGTGTGGTTCAGTGGACTAGAGCGTCATGTGTTTTCGCTCATCATGAGGTGGGCCAAAGCATCATGGGTTCGACCTCTGGCTAGTTCAGTGTAGTTATTGATGTTACTATGTATGATAATTGTACTCCAATTTGTGTAACTGTATTGATGTATGTCTGTACCTAAATAAACTTCTGAACTTAAACAATTTGAGTCAACGTCTTGCCAGTACGTCAATAGTGATCGTAAATCGTATTTAGTGGTCAAAGATTTAAACAAAGGCTAAGGGTTAAACAGACGTTAAATGTTGAACAGAGGCTAAATATTAAGCAAAGGTCTGGTGTTCATGAGAGGTTTATGGTTAAACCGAGGTTGAGGTCAAGGAGTGTCACGGTTGAGAGGTCAAGATCAGTCTCATGGCTTAATCTGACGTCAAGAACAACTTCATGGGTCAATCTGAGGTCAAGGATTTTACAGAGGTTAAAGATCAAATAGAAATGGAAGGTCAAACAGAGGTCAAGAGCCAGAAGAAGCAATGGTTCATACACTGGACAAGCACGTTCCAGCATTTCTCATCTCTCTGTTATATAAATTAATAACTTAATATGAGATCTGAAGCAGATTTAACGAACATCACTTTCTGAAGAAATGTAACTATTGCTTTAGAATATTTGTCTGATAATCAAAAACACTTTAATATAGTTTGGAATATTTACAGGTTAACAAAACCACCTTAATATATTTAAGAATATTTTCTGGATAAATAAAAACATCGTAAAATAGTTGAGAATATTTCTAGGATTAACAAAAGCATCTTACTATAGTTGAGAATATTTGTAGGACAAACATTTTAATATAGTTGAGAATATATTTAGAATAAACAAAAGCTTCTTAATTAGTTGAGAATATATGTCTGATAAAAAAGGCCCTTTAATATAGTGGAAAATATTTACAGGATAAACAAAAGTACTTTAATATAGTTGAAAATATTTGCGGAAAAGCAAATGAAACCATATCTTCACATCAAACAAAATCCTGCCTTTAAAAAAGTTATTGAAATAAAATCCGCATTTTGAACCTTAATTTAATTAAAATCCCTTACAATGAAGGATGAGGAAAGAGCCTTGATGCTGGTAAATAGTTCTTGATCCAAGAAATTAAGGCTAACTCCCCTTCCTTGAATCAAATCTGATTATCCCTAATTCTCTGGAGGTTGTATGACCCGCTCAGACTTAAGGGAGAAGAGTTAAATACAGGAAAAAAAAAATTGTTTTTCTTACAGAAAAATATTGGATAATTCTGGCAACATGTTGATGCAATCAGATTGTTTCTAACGTATTTCTTTATATATTTTCCCAAAAATTTAATTTTTTTTCTTGCTGTTATCAAGAGGACATGATGCCAATTCGTGTGTTTTTTTCCCTTTGTTTTTTTTTACTTCAAAAATTACGATTTTAATGATTGTTTCTTTCGAAATAGAAAATATCCTGTCTGTCGAACGGGTCACCATCTGGACAAGACCTGGGCCGGGACATGTACCGGCGAATCATCCAAGGTCAATGAGAGCTGCTCAGTCGCCTGTGTGCTGCCGTCATGAGTGGAGGTGTACGGTGTGCAGACGTCTGGCGCAGCGTATATATAGTAACAATACTATATATACTGCTTGTGGAGGCTAGTACACCAAACGGGGAGTAGAATGAAATAAGCTTTGAGGCACCCACACCATCGTATGTCATCGGATCACTGTACAACACCTAGCTCTGCTGGGTTCGTGATTCTTATAGGATTGTATGGCCCATGGGTTAGAGCGTCGTGGAATTTTCGCTTATCATGAGGCGGGTTAAAACAACACGGGTTCGATCTCCCGGCTAGTTGGACAACCTCAGTGATTCAGCAGGAATACAGGACCCGAGCTACGCCAGTGCCATCACTGAATGGGAGACTCTTGTTGCTCCAGCACCAAAACCTAGTGCAGAACTGGCCTACAAATGGTCAAGTTGGGATGACCCCATCGCTGAAAAGATGCTTGCCAGCATGCTTAGGGCTGTAACATCAGACAGGGAGACTGCCCATCTCCTAGCTGTGAGTTCACCTCACTCTGGGGACTTCCTCCAAACAGTTCCCATTTCGGCAATGGGAACACGCCTTGACCCTAAGACTCTCCGTATTGCAGTGGCTCTGCGCCTTGCTGCCCCAATTCACATGGAATATACGTGTATTTGCAGCGATGCGCAAGCCGACCAATATGGTCTACATGGTCTTAACTGTTCCAAAACCAAGGGCTGGCATGCAAGACATAATGAAGTCAACGACATCATAAAGAGAAGCCATGCTACAGCTGGATGCACAGCCGAGATAGAGCCTCGATTACTAGCAGCCAACAATACCCACAACCCAGGAAACCGCCCCGATGGGATCACCATTTATCCTTGGAAGAATGGCAAGCTCTTAGCATGGGACTGTACCTGTATGTCGACGTTGGCTGACATTTACATCCATCACAGTGTCGGGCGACAGGGAGGAGTACAAGATCGGCAAGTACAGGGACATAAGCCAACAGTATCAATTTGTCCCAGTGGGATCAGAGACCTTAGGATCATGGGGAAAAAATGCAACACGTTTCCTTAAAGAACTGGGTTCCAGACTCATCGACACCACCAGGGATCCAAGGGCAGCCACTTTCATGTTCCAGCGCCTCAGCATGGCTATCTAGAGGGGAAATGCATGCTGCATACAGGGCTCGCGTCCGGCTTCAGATTAGCTGGAGGAGATTCATAATCTTTGATATATTGTACCAACGTATTCATGTTCATGTTTGTGTTTTCTGTCAATGTATTCTGTCTATTAGTAAATTACTATATATATATATATATATATATATATATATATATATATATATATATATATATATATATATATATATATATATATATATATATAGGGGTGGTAGAAGAAAATATTCATACAGCTCTGGGGAGAACTTTGAGTTTTTCCTGAGGTACGTTTATTGTCTCTCTGAGGATGAGGGTCCCCAGTAAAGTTCTAGAGGTGGTACCTCTCTCTCTCTCTCTCTCTCTCTCTCTATATATATATATATATATATATATATATATATATATATATATATATATATATATATATATATATATATATATGTCGTGCCTAATAGGTAAAACTGGTCAATTAGGAAGAACTCATCTGAAAATAAGTCTTTTCTAAAATTTTCTCTTATACGTTTAAAGATATATTTTTTTCATTTATGTTTATGAAAAAATCTATAATTTTGCACCAAAAAAATCTTAGAAAACTTTCCTAACCTTATTAAAACAAGCGCAATTTAATTTAGCCTAACCCAACTAAATATATTTTAGATACATTTACAATAATTTAATAATAAACAAACACAATTAATTTTTTTTTTCGTTAGGTTCCGAATTATTTTTGAGAAATTATTGCATACACAAATTTTTGCTTGTCTTATATGGCAAGATGAGCTTTGCTATTTAAGCCAAAATCGCAAGTTTTACCTAATCGGCACGACATATATAATATATATATATATATATATATATATATATATATATATATATATATATATATATATATATATATATTTATATATATATATATATCATATGTTAGGTTAGGTGAGGTTTCTAAGTTAGGTTTGGCGCAAAAATAATTTTTTTACATCTTTGTGAATGAAATATGAGAGTCCGGCCTATTTGGCAAGTTTGGCTTATTAGGCACGACATATAAATATATAAAAATGAAAAAAATCCACACTGAAAATAGGAAATAAAACGTGAGAGCTCAGGTTTTGTTTTCTATTTTCACTGTGGCATTTTTTCATATTTGCAATCACGTGTTTTATTGTGATTTCTTCCATATATAAATATATTATAAATTATATCAGAGTGTGTGTCGTGTGTGTATATGTGTATATGTGTGTGTGTGTCGTGTGTCGTGTGTGTGTGTGTGTGTGTGTGTGTGTGTGTGTGTGTGTGTGTGTGTGAACTATTTTACAACATTTTTGCTATGCAATCCTTTAAGCTTTGTTTCTGCAGCGGTCGTGTTCTCTCAGGCCAACATTCACACATTTCCACTCCAAATTTACATCTTTCTTTATTCATTGGTTTTATTTTCATGCATGTAACATTATTTTTGTCGTATTTTCTTTCTCTACGACTGAGCGCTGTTATGCTTTTTCTTTTCTTTTTTCATTTTATCATTTTATCAATTTCGTTTAGACAAAATTCTGTTTGATGCTAAAATTGTGCGCTTTAATATTTTTTTTTATGTAAGACATTTTAAAATGAGTAAACAAATTTACGCTCATAAATAAAAATGTAAAAGCAGTGTACACGTAACTAGGATTATTTTTTTTCGATATCATCAACGATATACATGAGACATCAACAACAGTGACGGTACATAAACAGACGTCGGGTTCTGTGAAGTTACATACATCAAGAAGTTTTAAGATATCAAATGAAGTGATTTTTCACACATCACATTTTAAGATAACAAGTGACGTGACTGTACATACACTACGACATTTTAAGACAACAAGTGACGTGACTGTACATACACTACGACATTTTAAGATAACAAGTGACGTGACTGTAAATGCACTAGGACATTTTAAGACAAGTGACGTGACTGTACATACACTACGACATTTTAAGATAACAAGTGACGTGACTGTACATACACTACGACATTTTAAGATAACAAGTGACGTGACTGTACATACACTACGACATTTTAAGATAACAAGTGACGTGACTGTACATACACTACGACATTTTAAGATAAGTGACGTGATTATACATACACTACGACATTTTAAGATAACAAGTGACGTGACTGTACATACACTACGACATTTTAAGATAACAAGTGACGTTACTGTACATACACTACGACATTTTAAGATAAGTGACGTGACTGTACATACACTACGACATTTTAAGATAAGTGACGTGACTATACATACACTACGACATTT
Source organism: Cherax destructor (assembly GCA_009830355.1). Taxonomy (NCBI): domain Eukaryota; kingdom Metazoa; phylum Arthropoda; class Malacostraca; order Decapoda; family Parastacidae; genus Cherax; species Cherax destructor. The sequence goes on along the minus strand of WNWK01001530.1, from coordinate 228,938 downwards.
TAAGATATCACCTGAAGTGATTCTATCTACATCCCATATTTTAAGGTATCACCTGACGTGATTCTATCTACATCCCGATATTTTAAGGTATCACCTGACGTGATTCTATCTACATCCCGATATTTTAAGGTATCACCTGACGTGATTCTATCTACATCCCGATATTTTAAGGTATCACCTGTCGTGATTCTATCTTCATCCCGACATTTTAAGACAACTGAAATGGTTGTATATACAGTACATCACGATATTTTAAGATATCACCAAAAGTTATTGTATCTACATCACAACATTTTAAGACATCATGTGAATTGATGTACTTGCCTCCACAAGCAGTATTTATATGATTGTGACCACGAACGAGTGGTATTGAATCAATAACAACACTGTGACTAGCCGAGGATTCGAACCCATGTAGTTTTGGCCCTGCCTCGTGGTGAGGGGAAAAAAATCACATGACGCCTTAGCCCACTGAACCACACAATCATACAAGAACCAAGCACCCAGGACATTCAGTAGTGTGGGTGCCATTGTGTGGTTCAGTGGGCTAAGTCATGTGATTTTCGCTCACCATATATATATATATATATATAATATATATATATATATATATATATATATATATATATATATATATATATATATATATATATATATATATATATATATATAATATATATATATATATATATATATATATATATATATATATATATATATATATATATATATATATATATAATACATATAGGTAGGTACCACCTCTAGAACTTTATTGGGGACCCTCATCCTCAGAGAAGACGATAAGCGTACCTCAGGGAAAACTCGAGGTTATATATATATATATATATGTCGTGCCGATTAGGTAAAACTGGCCAATTAGCAAGAACTCATTTAAAATTAAGTCCTTTCTAAAATTTTCTCTTATACGTTTAAAGATATATTTTTTTAAATTTATGTTAATGTAAAAAAAATTAATTTTGTACCAAAAGAAACTTTGAAAACCTACCTAACCTTATTATAACAAGCGCAATTTAATTTAGCCTAACCAAACTAAATATATTTTAGATACGCTTACAATAATTTAATAATAAACAAACACAATGAAATATATTTTTTTTCGTTAGGTTCAGAATGATTTTTGCGAAATTATTGCATACACAAATTTTCGCTTGTCTTATTTGGCAAGAAGAACGTTGCTATTTAATCCAAAATCGCAAGTTTTACCTAATCGGCACGACATACATACATACATATATATATATATATATATATATATATATATATATATATATATATATATATATATATATATATATATATTTTTTTTTTTTTTTTTTTTATTTATTAACACATCGGCCGATTCCCACCAAGGCAGGGTGGCCCGAAAAAGAAAACTTTCATCATCATTCACTCCATCACTGTCTTGCCAGAAGGGTGCTTTACACTACAGTTATAAAACTGCAACATTAACACCCCTCCTTTAGAGTGCCGGCACTGTACTTCCCATCTCCAGAACTCAAGTCCGGCCTGCCGGTTTCCTGAATCCCTTCATAAATGTTACTTTGCTCACACTCCAACAGCACGTCAAGTATTAAAAACCATATGCCTCCATTCACTCCTATCAAATACGCTCACACATGCTTGCTGGAAGTCCAAGCCCCTCGCACACAAAACTTCCTTTACCCCTCCCTCCAACCTTTCCTAGGCCGACCCCTACCCCGCCTTCCCTCCACTACAGATTTATACACTCTCGAAGTCACTCTGTCTCGTTCCATTCTCTCTACATGTCCAAACCACCTCAACAACCCTCCTCAGCTCTCTGGACAATCGTTTTGGTAATCCCGCACCTCCTCCTAATTTCCAAACTCCGAATTCTCTGCATTATATTCACACCACACATTGACCTCAGACAGACATCTCCACTGCCTCCAGCCTTCTCCTCGTTGCAACATTCATCACCCATGCTTCACACCCATATAAGAGCGTTGGTATAACTATACTCTCATACATTCCCCTCTTTACTTCCATGGACAAGGTTCTTTGTCTCCACAGACTCGAAGTGCTCCACTCACCCTTTTCCCCTCATCAATTCTATGATTCACCTCATCCTTCATAGACCCATCCGCCGACATGTCCACTCCCAAATATCTGAATACATTCACCTCCTCCATACTCTCTCCCTCCAATCTGATATCCAATCTTTCGTCACCTATTCTTTTTGTTATCCTCATCACCTTACTCTTTCCTATATTCACTTTCAATTTTCTTCTTTTACACACCCTACCAAATTCATCCACCAACCTCTGCAGCTTCTCTTCAGAATCTCCCAAAAGCACAGTGTCATCAGCAAAAGCAACTGTGACAACTCCCACTTTGTATTTGCTTCTTTATCTTTTAGCCCAACACCTCTTGCCAAGACCTCGCATTCACTTATATATATATATATATATATATATATATATATATATATATATATATATTCACAGTCACAGATTTAATTCGTCTAATGAGTATGTTGGTTCCTTAACAATCGCCACCGCACTGATGGATAAAATTGCTTAGTAGTTTAACGATGCCTATTTTCTTCATATAATGTCTAGATTTGATGGAAATTCGGCGCCTCGCAAATAAGATAAGTGGGGAGGGGGCGAAGAAATTGATGAAACTTATTTAGGAAAAGGTATATCACAGGTGATGTATTCGACTAAAGAAATGTAGATGCTAGGATAGGAAGGTAACTCCATCTCCCTGTATCAAGATATTCACCAGCATCAAGACGTCGGTCTTAAAGACTCAATCTCCTTAAAGACTGCACAAATTTGTCCAAATTGCTCGCCAAAGAGGGAAGTTTTTTTTCTCGCTAATCTCTCATCACAAAGACATCATCAGGGTCTTGTCTTAAATCAGCTGTACTCAAGGAACGTCGGTTAGGTCATTAGTTAGAATTAAAGCAAGGTTTACCACGGAAAATACTTCCATCCAACTTTCAACAAATGAGGGACAGGACAATTCTGAATGAAGCTCAGCGGGATTTTTTTTTTTATCCACTTTCATCCAATGAGGCGCTTGACAAGATTACAGAGTGAACTTATTAGCAGAGAGAGATGATCATACTCATTATCTCTCTCTCTCTCTCTCTCTCTCTCTCTCTCTCTCTCTCTCTCTCTCTCTCTCTCTCTCTCTCTCTTCTCTTCATAATCCTCTTTTATTTTCCTTTATGTAACTCTTTCATGCTTTTCAATCTTCACATTTTCCCTCAATATATTGCCATCTCCTTTAATTAATCTCGCTTCTTCATAACTTAATTTTACCCATTCCTCACATCCCTACTCTCCTTCTCAAACCCTACCCCTCTTCTGTCACTTCCACAATCCATCCCTTCCCTCCATCCCTTCCCTCCAGCCCTTCCCTCCATCCCTTCCCTCCGGCCATCCCTCTCCTCCCGTCTTGCCTCCTGCCGCTCCCCTCATCACAGCTGATGAGTTACACAGAGTCTTGCCTTCTATTCGTGTCTTTTTCATTTGCCGAGAAGAGAGCCTCGGTCCGGGACACTATTTTAACACCGCCGTGGCTCCGCTAATCTATATTATAAAATGTACCATTACTGACGACACGCTTGTTCTCTTCCCTGTTTAATAATAGAATAAAGATTACATTTAGAATGTTTTTTTTTCAGAATCTTTAGGAATTCAAAAGAAAGTAGGTTTGAATTTGGAGAGATTGGACATGTCTTCAACTGAGAGGATAATGGATCAGTGAAGCTGAAAGTGTAGCCATTAATGTGTTAAGGAGACCATGGTCATGGCCTCGCTTAATCAACTCAGTCACTGGTTTCATGTATGTACTAGGGCAAGCTCATGTATGAACTGAGGGAAACTAATGTATGTAATGGGGGGTAAACTCATTACCATAACCGGGTGCTCAGACTTTGCATATCTGTCATTTCATCATGCCCACCTTCATATCCACAGGACAGATATTTTCCCCAGAAACAAGATTAAGTTTATTTAAATATTTTTAGCTCAAGTCCAGAGTGGATTCGAACCCGAGGCTTCATCTTGCGCCTGGAAAGAAAGTGGAGGTGAACTCCTGCTCATCTGAACTTCCCTTACTGGGAAGTAATGTCTAACCTGTGCTGGCCGCGCATAGTTATGCGGTGTCTGTAACTGAGTTAGTTAAGGCGCCAGAGTTTTATACCCTGACAAGTCGGAGAGCAGAACTCTGAGCTCTGGGACTCTGGGGCTGAAGCAGCAATGCGGTGGGACACCCTTGCAGACTCCAAAAGAGCACAAACAGTCCCACTGGGACAAACCAATCACGAAAAAAATCGCCAACACAATGCTCACCAACGCATCAGGAAAGGACAAAGCTCGTCTCCTAGCGGTGAAGGCACCATACTCAGATTTCCTTCTAGCTGCTCCCAATTCCTCCCTGGGCACTCGACTCTACCCACAGGCCATTCGGATTGGTGTTGCTCTTCGCCTAGCCGCCCCCATACTCACCGAACATAGGTGTATGTATGTTGTTTTACTCCCTATTGTATTTTTGTCAATGTATTTTGTCTTTAAATAAAGCATATATCAAATATAGGGGTTCTACCAGGCCTCTTGGTGGATTAGGGCCTGATCAACGAGGCTGTTACTGTTGGTTGCAAGGGGTGGTAGGAGAAAATTTTCAAACAGCTTCAGGGAGAACCTTGAGTTTTCCCTGAAGCAAGTTTATTCTTTTATCTGAGGATGAGGGTCACCAGGACAGTTCCAGAAGTGGTACCTCCCTATATTGTGTATATATATATATCGAGCCGAATAGGTAAAACTGGCCAATTAGCAAAAACTCATTTAAAATTAGGCCCTTTCTAAAATTTTCTCTTATACGTTTAAAGATAATTTTTTGTATTTATGTTAATGTAAAAATTGATGATTTTGTACCAAAAAAATTTTGAAAACTTACCTAACCTTATTATGACAAGGGTAATTTAATTTAGTCTAATCCAACTAAATATATTTTACATAAGTTTACAATAATTTAATAATAAACAAACATAATGAAATATATATTTTCCGTTAGGTTCAGAATCATTCTGATCCTAACGAAAAAATACATATCCTATGTAGACGGTAGCACCTAAAGCATCAGCAGTAGCACTAGCAGCAGCAGCAGTAGCACTAGCAGCAGGAGCAGTAGCACTAGCAGCAGGAGCAGTAGCACTAGAAGCAGCAGCAGCAGTATCACTAGCAGCAGCAGCAGTAGCACTAGCAGCAGCAGCAGTAGCACTAGCAGCAGCAGCAGTAGCACTAGCAGCAGCAGCACTAGCAGCAGCAGTAGCACTAGCACCAGCAGCAGTAGCACTAGCTGCAGTAGCACTAGCAGCAGCAGTAGTAGCACTAGCACTAGCAGCAGCAGCAGCAGCAGCAGCAGCATTAGCAGCAGGCAGGAACAGTAGCACTAGCAGCAGCATTAGCAGCAGGCAGGAACAGTAGCATTAGCAGCAGCAGTTGCATTAGCAGCAGCAGAAGTTACTAGCAGTAGCAAGGGTCTCCAATAATGGAAATAGTCACCAGTTTCAGCAGGAGTCACTAGCAGCATCAAAAGTCACCACCAAAAAATGGAGTAATCAATAATAGCAGGAACCACTAACAAAAGCAGGAATTATAGCAGGAGTCACCAGTAGTAGTAGGAGCCACGTAAGCAAGAAGAGACCCCAGCAGATGCAAAAGTCACCATCATCAACAGGCGTCACTTTCAGTAGATGAAGTCCCCATTAGAAGCATGAGTCAGCAGAGGCAGCTTGAGTCACAACCAGAAGAAAAAGTCACCAGCAACAGGCATCTTAAACACTAGCATGTGTCACCGGGAGTTGCAGGAGTCACCGACAGCAGTCGCCGGAAACAGAAGTAAAAACAGGAGTCACTAGCAGGTATAGCAGGAGTCACCACCCTAACAAAGATCACCAGCAGTAGTAAGAGTGTTCCACAACAACAGGAGCCACCAGCAACAGCAGGATCTACCAGGCGATACAGGATTTATCATCAGCAGTAGCAGGCATTATCAGCTGAAGCAGGAGTCTTCGGCAGCAGGAGTCGCCAGCAACAGCAAAAGTCACCAGCAGCTTCATGAGTCGCTAGCAAAAGCACGAGTCACAAGCAGTAACAGCAGTCACCAGGAATTGTAGGAATCACCAGTAGAAACAGGAGATAGCAGCAGGAGTCACCAGCCGTAACAGAAATGATCACCAGAAGCAGCAGGGGTCACCAACATCACCAGGATCCACATAGATTATCAATAAATAATAGCAGCAGGTGCCACCGGTAGTACCCGAGTCACCAGCACTAGCTGGTGTCACCAGTAATAGCAGGAGTCACCAGCACAAGCTGGTATCACCAGTAATTGCAGGAGTCACCAGCACTAGCTGGTGTCACCAGTAATAGCAGGAGTCACCAGCACTAGCTGGTGTCACCAGTAATAGCAAGAGTTACCAGCACTAGCTGGTGTCACCAGAAATAGCAAGAGTTACCAGCACTAGTTGGTGTCACCAGTAATAGCAAGAGTTACCAGCACCAGCTGGTGTCACCAGTAATAGTAGGAGTCATCAACAACAGCAGGAGTTATAAGCAGGAGTCACCAACATCACCAGGATCCACATAGATTACCAATAAATAATAGCAGCAGGTGACACCGGTAGTACCCGAGTCACCAGCACTAGATGGTGTCACCAGTAATAACAAGAGTCACCAGCACTAGCTGGTGTCACCAGTAATAGCAGGAGTCACCAGCACTAGCTGGTGTCACCAGTAATAGCAGGAGTCACCAGCACTAGCTGGTGTCACCAGTAATAGCAGGAGTCACCAGTAATAGCAAGAGTTACCAGCACTAGCTGGTGTCACCAGTAACATCAAGAGTTACCAGCAAAAGCTGGTGTCACCAGTAATAGTAGGAGTCATCATCAACAGTAGGAGTCACCAGCACTAGCCTGAGTCACCAGTAATATTAGGAGTCACCAGTAATATTAGAAGTCACCAGTAATATTAGGAGTCACCAGTAATATTATGAGTCGCCAGTAATATTAGGAGTCACCAGTAATATTAGGAGTCACCAGTAATATTAGGAGTCACCAGTAATATTAGGAGTCACCAGTAATATTAAGAGTCACTAGTAATATTAGGAGTCACCAGTAATATTAGGAGTCACCAGTAATATTAGGAGTCACCAGTAATATTAGGAGTCACCAGTAATATTAGGAGTCACTAGTAATATTAGGAGTCACCAGTAATATTAGGAGTCAGCAGCAGCAGCAGCAGCAGCAACAACAGCAGCAGCAGCAGCTGGAGTCACCAATAACACTGATCAACAACCAAAATGCTTCCGAGACCAGAGTAGCAATTTCCAACTAATTTTAGGTCACTGATAATGAATACCATGGTTAAAATTGTTTGTTAGGTCTACTTTTCAATATAGACCTACGTGTCACGACAGGTTCCAACAGGCTTGCGGCAGTGTGTTTCTTACCAACACTCACAGTTTCACTGACCTTCATTATTGTTCCAGCAGTCATACAAGGTGGTTGTGCTGTCCAAGTTTATATTTTAAGGTGAAAGGTTGGTGATTTTTATAGCCAAACACTTTTTAAACTTATAATAAACATTCACTGAGCAAACTATTGATATGCATGTGAGGCATATTATATTAATTTTATTTTCCTACTGAATGATATAAATACTTCCGCTTAGCTGTCATGCTCTGTATTATAAAGATAAATTAATGAATAAATTTTTTGTTTATCTTCTAACTGTTTGTTGTTGTCTACTTTCAGATGCCTCGTACTTGTGTGAATAGGAGAGACAACTTCTGCTATATTTGTGGTGAGGTGACCTTTGCATCACAGAAGCGCCGTACAACTACTATGGTTAGAGAGGCATATCACCTATATTTTGGATGCAAGATTGGTGACCAGGATAAGAACTGGGCTTCACACATATGCTGCAACAATTGTGCTACTAACCTTCGCCAATGGTTGAACAGGAAGAGGAAAGGAATGTTTTTTGCTGTGCCATTGACATGGCGTGAGCCACCAGACCATACCAACAATTGTTATTTCTGCATGGTACCTCCAGTACAAAAGGGCTTATCAAAGAAAAAAAGGGATCCACTGAATATCCAAACATTCCATCAGCTGTTTGCCCAGTTGCACATGGAGAAGGTCTACCTGTTCCTAATGCACCAACTTCGGTATCCTTCGAGTCTGATGAAGCCAGACGGAGCCTGGGATGAACAATGTTCAACATTCACCTCTCATTGAACCAAACAAAATTTTGCTACCACGGCTACACATAAAACTGGGGCTCATGAAAAACTTTGTAAAAGCTATGGACAAATCCGATCAGGGATTCAAGTATTTAACATTAAAATTGCCCTCACTGAGCGACGCTAAGATAAGGCAGGGTGTCTTCAATGGTCCTCAGATTCGAGAGCTTCTTAAAGATGTGACTTTGAATCAGACCTTTATGGGGAGGAGAAAACTGATTGGGAAGCATTCAAGTTAGTGGAGAAGAGATTTCTCGGAAACAGAAGGGAAGGCAACTATGTAGAATTGGTGGAAAATCTCATCAAGGCTTAAAAAAACATGGGATGTAACACGTCACTTAAAGTCCACTTTTTTGGACTCACATTTAGACTTTTTTTTCCGGCGAACTGTGGGGCAGTTAGTGACGAACATGGTGAAAGGTTTCACCAAGATATTTCAACCATGGAAAAATGGTACCAGGGCAAATTGGGCACAAGAATGCTTGCAGACTATTGCTGGACATTGGCAAGAGATGATTCTTCAGCCCACTATAAGCGTCAATCAAAAAGGCAGAGAGTAGGTACAGATTAGAGCTTAAAACATACTGACACATATTATACATTAGAATAAAATAATCAAATATTACATGTCTTGTATCTTAATACCTACAGCCAATAAGCATTTTTCAAGGTAATATTTGGATCCAGGACATGAAAATACATAAGAATTAAGTAATCTCATTTAAGAGGCATACAACTTTTCAAAAATTGTTGACCAGTGTAATAGCAGGAATCACCAGGAATAGCAGGAGTCACCAGGAATAGCAGGAGTCACCAGGAATAGCAGGAGTCACCAGGAATAGCAGGAGTCACCACCACCACCAACAGCAGCAGGTGACAGAAGCAGCAGCTGATATCAGCAGCAGCAACAGCAGGAGCAGCAGCAGCACGAGTCAGCAGCAGCACGAGTCAGCAGCAGCAGGAGTCAGCAGCAGCAGCAACAGGAGTTAGCAGCAGCAGCAGGAGTCAGCAGCAGCAACAGGAGTCAGCAGTAGCAACAGGAGTCAGGAGAAGCAGCAACAGGAGTCAGGAGCAGCAGCAACAACAGGAGTCATCAGAAGATAAAATTGCAATCTGTAGCTGAAGTCACCACTGGTAGTTAGAGTCACCAGCAGCACCACCAGCAGGAAAAGTCACCGTCAGCAGAAAGACTCTCCACCAAAAGAAGTCACCTTTAGCAGGTTCCGAGTCACTAACTACTGCAATGGGAATTACCAGAGGGAGTCACTTCTAGCAGTAGAAGTCACCACGAGCAGCAGCAGGAGCCACCAGGAGACACCAGCCGCAGCAGGAGACACCAGCAGATGCATGATTCACGTGCAGCAGTATTAGTCACCAGCCGCAGGAGGAGCCATCATCATCAGCAGCAGGAGTCACCAGAAGTTACTAGCCACGGCAGAAGACACGAGCAGATACATGATTCCCATGCAGCTTCAGGAGTCGTCGTCAGCAGCAAGAATCACCGCTACTATCAGTAGGAGTTCCCAGCAGCAGCAATCACCACAACCAAGATTCACCATCAGCAGAAATCACCATAAGCAGCAGTAGCAGCACTAGCACGAGTCACCAGGACTTACAGTAGTTACACGCAAAAGGAGTCACCAGCAGTAGCAGGGGTCACAATGGGCTACTGAAGTTACCAAGGGTAGCTTAACAAGAGCAGGAGTCGCCAGGAGAAGCAGTAGTCACCAGCAGAAGTCACCAGCTGGGAACCAGCTGACGGTGATGAGAGTGGTCCAGTATACAGCTGGCTGACCACCCAGCATAGCCGAACACAAGTGACCTGAGCATTCAGTACGTCTCACCACTCCAAACTTGAATATCTACGTCTGTTGCTGCATCTCTTGTCTTCATTACCGCCATTTAGCGGCTGCAACACGTCCCTGCGGCATACACAAACCCTTCTTGTCTTTAGTTTGCTAATTACATTATACCAAAAGTAAATCTACGTGCTTATATCAATGGAAGCGAACAGTAGAAATTCCTGACGTTCCGTTTATCGAGGGAGCGCACTGAGGCCGGCTTTCCACTCCGCCAGATGGGGAGAACAACCGCCAGAGGGGCATTTTGCGCTCAGCTGGAGCCTTTGAGGAAACTCTCACATATCCGGAACGTTCCTTCCTCTTATCTCTTACTTGGGTCTCTCCCATCCTGATTGAGTGTCTCGACGGCCAGCGGAGCTCCATCCTCCTCGATTGATAAACTCTTCTGGGAGATGACGTCTCACGGTCAATTAAACACTATGGTTATTAACCTTCTGATGTTTGGCTAAGTTGCTCGCCCGTGGAGTGACTTGGCTGGATGGTAGTGCAACCCGTTATAATTTCCTTGCAATGTATTGCCAAAACATTCTTTCCATTATCGCAATTGCATTACTTATTGCCACATTGTATTAGTATTATTATTACTTTATGATCCATCAAGGTCCATTATGAAGAATCCAAACGTCCTCTAGTATTAATTGGTTAGTAGTGAACTACCATCCAGTGTCACAAATTTGAGGGTTTCTTGTGATCATCTGTACTTATCTAAGAGTTTAAATTTATAACTATCGACAGTATATTGTGGTATGTGATAACATTGTACCTCCTCTGTTCCTTAAGTTCGTTTTTGGTATTTAGAAACAAGTGCCTAATGAAACAGATTATGTTATAATAAAGTTTGGAATTAATACAGCATTGCACTGCATACAGTTGATAAATTTCACATGTGCAACACTTGTGTGTCTTTACTGAAGAAACGTGTCGCCACACAGTGGCTTCGTCAGTCCATACAAATAAGAATGATGAAGAACATGAGGAATTTGAGGTAATCAGTCCCTCATCCCTCAGCCTTGTGTCGATGTAATCAGTCCCTCATTCCTCAGCCTTGTGTCGATGTAATCAGTCCCTCATCCCTCAGCCTTGTGTCGAGGTAATCAGTCCCTCATCCCTCAGCCTTGTGTCGAGGTAATCAGTCCCTCATCCCTCAGCCTTGTGTCGATGTAATCAGTCCCTCATCCCTCAGTCTTGTGTCGAGGTAATCAGTCCCTCATCTCTCAGTCTTGTGTCAAGGTAATCAGTCCCTCATCTCTCAGTCTTGTGTCGAGGTAATCAGTCCATCAGTCATGAAAAGAACACAGCATATGCGCGGAAAAGTGGCGTATATACTGTAGACAGTATTGATTAGGTTACTGTGGTCTGGTTGAATGTTAACACAATTTCCTTTCTTAAATACAACTGGGGTCATATCACAAACACCTCAGAATTATCACACCATAAAGTTATCAGGCATCTCGGAAAGGGCTATTTTGAAGTCGTTTCCTTATTTTATTTTTTCGATTTTTCTTCTTTCACCAATCTTTAAGCTTATATCTTTATAACGTCTCATTCGATTGACTTTAAATTTTCAATACTGGTTTACTGTCCATTGTTAAGCGTTCGTGGAACTATTGGCATGTGACGGTGCCCCGTTGATCAGTGCTCCAATGCCCACTCCAAGTTTATTGATGTACCAAGGAGCACATTTGATAATTTTATGTGTAAAAAGAAGAAGAAAAACATTTTTTTATTGAATCAAATTAAACAATCTTTAGTATACCTCGCTTGAATGACTCAAATATTTATTTGCTGGTTTACTTTACGTACTAAATAGTACCCAGTAAATTTAGTCTTGGCTTTCCTTTTGGGCTGTGTTAATTTTAGTTTGCCAATTATATTACATAAAATGGCTTCTGTGCAATTTCTGAAAGTTGCGTCTACTGTTCGTCTTCACATATGAATTTTGAATACATTTACACGATAATTATTACTATTAAATTTTTCCTGTGTGTCCATCCACAAGTTAAAGTGGTTTTTTTGTATTAAATCTGAGTTTCCTAAAAGAACACCAATCAAATTTTCTTCATCTATTATTGTAGAGAATTTTACAAAGATTGTAACTTAGAGAAGAGAAACATTGACAACTTTAATTTTTAGAGCATTATTAATTTTAATATATGATTTTCAGTACATTTTCACCTATGACTTTATATCCTCCATAGGTCTTGTTTACATACAGAGAACTTCTTACCCGATCATCTTCAACTTTTCAGTGGTGTTCTACTCTAATCTGAGCAGCTACTTGTTTGAATTTCGTTTTCCTGCGATAATTTGAGAAAGCCTTTTCTGATTAGGTTTAAAATTACAACACTGGTGTGTCTTACTTATAGGAAGGTTGTGATTACTTCTTATTATTACTTCTTCCTCTTCTTTTATTTAAACGTCGTTTAGCTTACGTCGTTGCAAAATTGTTAATACAGTTAAACAACTTGGAATCGTTGAATTCCTCGCAACAACTGAGTAACTCCTCTTCTGGCTGGCTTCAAACTTTGAGGCCTGGTATATTTTCCTGAATGGGAAGTTCTTGCAATTGGGCTGAATAAGATGTTATTTGCCAATTTTACTAAATAAATTGTAATACTGATTTCCGTTCAGTAGCTAAAGAATGCCTCTTCTGATCGGCTTCAAACCTCTAATGAGACGAAAGAACCCCTAGATGTATGTGCTTCATAGGTGCACGTTTGTAAAAATTGTAAATAAAACTTGTCATCTTTGTATTCTCTGTGACAGCTAGAACGTACATATTGTGACGCGCGTATTGTGACGTGCATATCGTGACGTGCGTATCGTGACGTGCGTATCGTGACGTGCGTATCGTGACGTGCGTATCGTGACGTGCGTATCGTGACGTGCGTATCGTGACGTGCGTATCGTGACGTGCGTATCGTGACGTGCGTATCGTGACGTGCGTATCGTGACGTGCGTATCGTGACGTGCGTATCGTGACGTGCGTATCGTGATGTGCGTATCGTGAAGTGCGTATCGTGACGTGCGTATCGTGACGTGCGTATCGTGACGTGCGTATCGTGAAGTGCATATCGTGACGTGCGTATCGTGACGTGCGTATCGTGACGTGCGTATCGTGACGTGCGTATCGTGACGTGCGTATCGTGACGTGCGTATCGTGACGTGCGTATCGTGACGTGCGTATCGTGACGTGCGTATCTTTTTGGCATTTATTTATTATCATAAACATATTTGTATTTAAATCTGCCTCTTTGTTTTGTGTTTTCTTGCACATTCATTGTTATAACGTATTTATTCTTTAATGGAAGAAATTACAGAGTTTATTCTATTGTGCAATATGAAAAATAATTCAAGGACCTGTAAAATGTTAAATCTTAACCTACAATTCATGTGACCCATACCATCATTACCAAATCCAGTATTAAGTTTGTCAATATATTTTCCTCAGAATCGTTCTTACCGTCAATAACACTGAATTCTTGGTGTCTTTTCTTTGCTGTTGTATCTTATTCCAGAATTACTTCATATTTTTAGATCTATGTATTTAGGTCTATACATATAGTTCTATATCTTCAGTTCTATGTCTTTAGTTCTATATCTTTCATTAATTTTATTTATTTTACACAAAGCCACAGTTGCTTTAAAAAAAAAATTCTACTGAGTCTTCTTACCTGGAGAGAGAGTTCCAGGGGTCAACGCCCCTGCGGCCCGGTCTATGACCAGGCTTCTAAGTCAAATTTGATGACTTTATTCCTGCCAGTCTTCAACCGCTTAAAATTTTTGTTTAGATGTATCATATGACTTTTTTTTTTGGCATGTCCTTATGAACCTAGAATTTCTTTGAACATATTTTTTTCGGTAGACTTGATGAAATTCGAAGAGTAGTTTTAATAAGACACAGTAGAATTACCATTTATAAGGGGCTTCTGCTCCACTGTCTCCTCGTTGGATGATGTGAGGAGGTAGCATCTTGGGCGCTCCACAAGGTACGTCTACATGCATGTGTAGTGTGACCTACGTGTAAGTAGAAGTAGCAAGACATACCTGGTATCCCGTGTGTTTATAAGACAGAAAAAAAAGATACCAGCAATCCTACCATCATGTAAAGCAATTACAGGTTTTCGTGTCACAATCAGTTGGTAGGACTGTAGTCTGTGACAGGAGACACGAAGAGTGACATTCTAGTGTACAACATGGATCACGAAATTGTAATAAAACCTTTGCAAAACAAATCAAGGAACTGGAGGAACTTGAACCCAGTACGCTAACCACTGGGGCCAACTGGCTCTGATAAGATTCATCCAACTAGGTATATTTCTATACACCATAGGGAGGTTAGCATTAGCCACCACTGTGACCATAAATGCGGTGATCTAGCTCACTAGAATGTAAGTTTTAGGACTCACTTGCCATGTGTTTAAGCCCTACCCGTTCCGTGATTTGTACAAGAGGGAACTGCATCACACGGTAAAATTCCACCAAGATCCTCATTAACACTTTTTCTATCTCAGCCAGATCCACTAAACTCTTAAGGCCAGCAGTCACATCATGGTAAGCGTCTTTTCACATAGTGACATATGTTTCAAGAGTTTTATGTCGTATCTTTAATGGTAGCAATAGTACTAGCATAACAGTTGTAGCAGTAATAGTACTTGTTGCGGTGGCTTAAGTAGTAGTATCAGTAGATGTAACAGTAGCAATAGTAGAAGTTGAGTTAATACTAATAGTAGCTGAAGCAGTAGTAGAAGCAGCACAGTAGCAGTAGTTATAGTTCAATTTCATTCAAGTAACAGTTGCGGTGGCAGTAGCATTTTTAATTTTACTGGTTAGAGGTAAGTAGTAGCAATAATAGCAGCCTTAATAATAGCAGCCTTAATAGAAGAAGTAGCAGTAGTGGTGGTGATGGTAGTAGTTGTAATAGCAGAATCTCAGCAGCAATACGAGTAATTGCAGTTGAAGTCCAACCTCGACTTCCGCCTATCCAATTAAATATTCATGCAGGATTAACAGTACTATGTTGTCATTATCAGCACCCACTTTTATAAGCCGGCAGTGTGACCTGGGGGCATGGGGTGAGCCAGGGTAGTGTGACCTGGGGGCCTGGGGTGAGCCAGGGTAGTGTGACCTGGGGGCCAGGGGTGAGCCAGGGCAGTGTGACCTGGGGGCCTGGGGTGAGCCAGGGTAGGGTGACCTGGGGGCCAGGGGTGAGCCATTGCAGTGTGACATGGGGGCCAGGGTAGTGTGACCTGGGGGCCAGGGGTGAGCCAGGGTAGTGTGACCTGGGGGCCAGGGGTGAGCCAGGGCAGTGTGACCTGGGGGCCAGGGGTGAGCCAGGGTAGTGTGACCTGGGGGCCAGGGGTGAGCCAGGGCAGTGTGACCTGGGGCCAGGGGTGAGCCAGGGTAGTGTGACCTGGGGGCCAGGGGTGAGCCAGGGTAGTGTGACCTGGGGGCCAGGGTGAGCCAGGGCAGTGTGACCTGGGGCCAGGGTGAGCCAGGGTAGTGTGACCTGGGGGCCAGGGGTGAGCCAGGGACGAGAACATTCTGATACACACACACACACACACACACATATATATATATATATATATATATATATATATATATATATATATATATATATATATATATATATATATATATATATATATATCATATATATATATATGGGTAGGCTTCAGGATGTACATGTTTATAGAGGGGCAACGGATATATCGGATCATTATTTGGTTGTAGCTACAGTTAGAGTAAAAGGTAGATGGGACAAAAGAAAATGGCAACAGCAAGTAAGAGAGAGGTAAAAGTGTATAAACTAAGGGAGGAGGAAGTTAGGGTGAGATATAAGCAACTATTGGCAGAAAGGTGGGCTAGTGCAAGTAGGAGTAGTGGGGGGGTTGAAGAGAGTTGGGATAGTTTTAAAAATGCAGTATTAAAATGTGGGGCAGAAGTTTGTGGCTATAGGAGGGTGGGTGCAGGAGGAAAGAGGAGTGAGTGGTGGAATGAAGAAGTAAAGGTGTGATAAAAGAGAAAAGGTAGCTTATGAGAGGTTTTTACAAAACAGAAGTGTAAATAGAAGAGCAGAGTATATGGAGAGTAAAAGAAAGGTGAAGAGAGTGGTGAGAGAGTGCAAAAGAAGAGCGGATGAAAGAATGGGAGAGGCTCTGTCAAGAAATTTTGCTGAAAACAAGAAAAAAAATTGGAGTGAGATAAACAAGGTAAGAAAGCCTAGGGAACGAATGGATTTGTCAGTTAAAAACAGAGTAGGGAGTTAGTAGATGGGGAGCTGGAGGTATTGGGTAGATGGCGGGAATATTTTGAGGAACTTTTAAATGATGAAAAAGGAGGCGGTAATTTCATGTACTGGCCAGGGAGGTACAACATCGTTTAGGAGTGAAGAAGAGCAGGATGTGAGTGTGGGGAGGTGCGTGAGGCATTACGTAGAATGAAAGGGGTAAAGCAGCTGGAATTGATGGAATCATGACAGAAATGTTAAAAGCAGGGGGATATAGTGCTGGAGTGGTTGGTATTTTTGTTTAATAAATGTATGAAAGAGGGAAGGTACCTAGGGATTGGCAGAGAGCATGTATAGTTCCTTTATATAAAGGAAGGGGATAAAAGAGTGTAAAAATTATAGGGAATAAGTTTATTGAGTATACCAGGTAAAGTGTATGGCAGGGTTATTATTGAAAGAATTAGAGGTAAGACAGAGTAGGATTGCAGATGAGCAAGGAGGCTTTAGAGTGGGTAGGGATGTGTAGATCAAGTGTTTACAGTGAAGCATATATGTGAACAGTATTTAGATAAAGGTAGAGAAGTTTTCATTGCATTTATGGATTTAGAAAAGGCATATGATAGAGTGGATAGGGGAGCAATATGGCAAATGTTGCAAGTGTATGGAATAGGTAGTAAGTTACTGAAGGCTGTAAAAAGTTTTTATGAGGATAGTGAGGCTCAGGTTAGGGTGTGTAGGAGAGAGGGAGATTACTTCCCGGTAAAAGTAGGTCTTAGACAGGGATGTGTAATGTCACCATGGTTGTTTAATATATTTATAGATAGGGTTGTAAAAAAAGTAAATGCTAGGGTGTTGGGGAGAGGGGTGGGATTAAATTATGGGGAATTAAATGCAAAATGGGAGTTGACACAGTTACTTTTTGCTGATGATACTGTGCTTATGGGAGATTCTAAAGAAAAGTTGCAAAGGTTAGTGGACGAGTTTGGGAGAGTGTGTAAAGGTAGAAAGTTGAAAGTGAACATAGATAAGAGTAAGGTGATGAGGGTATCAAACGATTTAAATAAAGAAAAATTGGATATCACATAGGAGAGAGGGATTATGGAAGAAGTAAATGTTTTCAGATATTTGGGAGTTGACGTGTCAGCGGATGGGTTTATGAAAGATGAGGTTAACCATAGAATTGATGAAGGAAAAAAGGTGAGTGGTGCTTTGAGGTATCTGTGGAGACAAAAAACGTTATCCATGGAGGCAAAGAAGGGAATGTACGAAAGTATAGTGGTACCAACACTCTTATATGGGTGTGGAGCATGGGTTGCAGATGCTGCAGCGAGGAGGAGGCTGGAGGCAGTGGAAATGTCCTGTCTAAGGGCAATGTGTGGTGTAAATATTATGCAGAAAATTCGGAATGTGGAAATTAGGAGAAGGTGTGGCGTTACTAAAAGTATTTGTCAGAGGGATGAAGAGGGGTTGTTGAGGTGGTTTGGTCATTTAGAGAGAATGGATCAAAGTAGAATGACTTGGAGAGCATATAAATCTATAGGGGAAGGAAGGCGGGGTAGGGGTCGTCCTAGAAAAGGTTGGAGGGAGGGAGTAAAGGAGGTTTTGGGGGCGAGGGGCTTGGACTTCCAGCAAGCATGTGTGAGCGTGTTAGATAGGAGTGAATGGAGACGAATGGTGTTTGGGACATGACGTTCTGTTGGAGTGTGAACAGGGTAACATTTTGTGAAGGGATTCAGGGAAACCAGTTAATTGATTTAGTTGGACTTGAGTCCTGGAAATGGGAAGTACAATGCCTGCACTTTAAAGGAGGGGTCTGGGATAGTGACAGCTGGGAGGGACTATTCTCAGCTGTCTTATTTGAGCGCCTTTGCAAAGACAGTGATTATGTATGAGTGTGGTGAAAGTGTTGAATGATGATGAAAGTATTTTGTTTTTGGGGATTTTCTTTCTTTTTTTTTTTTTGTGTGTGTGTCGTGCCGAATAGGTAAAACTTTCTATTTTGGCTTAAACAGCAACGCTCTTGTTGCTGAATAAGGCAAGCGAAAATTTGTGCATGCAATAATTTCTCAAAAATCATTCTAAACCTAACGAAAAAATAATATACTTCATTGAGTTTTTTTTTTTATTAAATTATTGTAAACTTACGTAAAATATATTTATTTGGATTAGGCTAAATTAAATTGCTCTTGTTATAATAAAGTTAAGTAAGTTTTCTAAAGTTCTTTTGGTACAAAATTATTAATTTTTACATTAACATAAATGAAAAAAATATATTTTTAAATGTTTAGGAGAAAATTTTAGAAATTACTTAATATTAAATGAGTTCTTGCTAATTGACCAATTTTACCTATTGTGTTGTAGAGGTCTGAGACCTCTACAACACAACTGTTCTTAAAGATTTGTTAAGTTATACCACGAATTAAGGAAAGATCCTGGACTTCACCTTACGAAACGGACAGAACAAATGCGATAAAAATTATGGACGAGGTAGATTATAGTCGAAAATTGAGCAAATTATTAGAAGACTGGGGAACTTACGTGTCTCTTAAGTTTATGATTTATTTACCCATGTTCATTGCGCAACTTTTTCAGCCACACAGGAACTGTACTAGATATGTCATAAAATTGGTTTTGTAAACACAGTAAAATATTTATTTATTTTATCCAAAATACCAATGGATAGCTTGCAAATTTTATTGTACAAAAAATATAAACTGGAAAGTTTCTCCTAAAGTTTCACTGTAGGAAAATTTCCTTGTAGCTCCATGAATTTGAAATATAAACAACCACATTAAAGTTTAATATAATAGGAATTTTCTGAACTTATCAGCAACTGACAGCAGTGCAAGAGGTTCCACTGAGCTTATCAGCAACTGCCAGCAGTGCAAGAGGTTCTACTGAGCTTATTAGCAACTGCCAGCAGTGCAAGAGGTTCCACTGAGCTTATCAGCAACTGCCAGCAGTGCAAGAGGTTCCACTGAGCTTATCAGCAACTGCCAGCAGTGCAAGAGGTTCCACTGAGCTTATCAGCAACTGCCAGCAGTGCAAGAGGTTCCACTGAGCTTATCAGCAACTGCCAGCAGTGCAAAATGTTCCACTGAGCTTATCAGCAACTGCCAGCAGTGCAAGAGGTTCCACTCACCACTCGAATTCTTAATATAATATTAACATTTATTAATATTATTCAACGTTATGAAGCTCATGACTTAAGAAGATACAGAGAGGATAATCGCTCCTTGTTAAACCAGTTTTCCTCTTCCTCCTCCTCTTCTTCCTCTTCCTCCTCCTCTTCCTCCTCCTCCTCCTCTTCCTAGGGTATTTTATTTGTGTGCGAGCGTTCAGGGCAGTATGTATGCTTTAGTCTCTTAAGACTGTTATCAAACACCCAAGTAATGATGTTTACTCTGCTGTCTTCTCTAGCAATCTTGGCATACGTAAGTTAGTCTTTATCATAGAAAGTCGTGGATAGTTTCAATAAAGTAATCTTAGTGCATTATATTACTGAGGGAAGTATAATGCATTAATCATGACAGCAAATATTCTTGGTCCGGAGATTTTATTATACCGTTATAAGAGTTTCTGACCAAATAAGAGAGGCAGAGCGAGAGAGAGAGAGATAGTGTGTACATGGGGAAAAAACAGATACCAGAGGACTTGAAGTCCAAACAGAGGAAATCTGCTCAGATGACCTATCGACCTAGATCTAGACAATATATATTTCGGTAGTTGTCTGATTCGAGAGAAGTATCCCCGTACTGAATAATCCCAGTCCCCTCTGCCTCAATGCACGCGATTGGAATAGTGCAGAGTGCGGCAAAAGTTGATAAAGCAGTGAAATAACAGTTTTGATGATATGAAAGGAATCAGAAAAGGCATTCACAAGTTATTCTATGGAAACTAATATCCAAATTTCATCAAACAAAATAATAAATTAGGACATACATAAATTAAATGTAATTAAAAATAATTTAGAGGGATCAAAAAGACTAGCATCCTATAAAGCACAAGCACATTAAACTTACAGCCACTCAGAAGTTGCATTGTGAAGGCATAAGCAAAGAAGGGTTGAAGTTAATCAGATGCGACACTCAGAAATTATCACATGAAAAGCAATATTTTTTTGTTTTCAATTTCTTCCAAGAAAATAAATTGAAACCTGCGCATGAACCGCTGCTTGGTTCATGAACCGCTGCTTGGTTCATGAACAGGCCTCGCCAAAATCATTCCAAAGTTTTCTCTAAGTAAGATCGACTAGCTTTTAAGAAAGTAAATATAGAAGTACGTCTTCTGAAAGCTTAGTGCACATAGCATACAACTTATAAACAATGGTCTTGGGAACATACACATGTAAAGAACACGTACAAGAACATTAAGCTGAATTTACCTAAGATAACCAAATAAAGTTAGATACTATAATTTTTTTTCTGATCAGAAGGGATGTTCTCAAATTATTTCACAGAAACCAATTTGATTAATAAAATTGGCACATTATAACTTACCCAACCTAACTGCAAGAGACTGTTTCTTTCAAAACACACCAGTTAGTGTGTTTACACACTAACTGGTGTGTCTACACAGCCTAAACCCATGACTAGGTCCATCTACTTCATGTAATTCATCATCCACTGAAGACTGATACCCTTCACGTTTGTTATATTTTAATCGGAAAAAAGCGCTAAACCTGTAGGGGTCATATAGTACATGTGGCATGAGACGCCCTTAAATTCGAGGCAGGCAAGGTGGACATGAGTCCACTTCCTTGGATCAAGAGCACCTCACCAGCATCAAAAATAAAGTAATAAAGTAAAATAATATGGTATTATTTAGTGATTGAAAGTGGTAAAATGTCCTCTATATCAACCTTCCTCTAAGTTAGATGCTCCGATGATGAAATTTTGAAAATCAGAGGAGCTTGTTTCCACCCATCACACGAAAACCAAATTTGGAGTGTCCTATGTAACATAATACATAGAGCATCTACGCATGCAAATTTTCGTTTATCACTTGAGAACGCCTTATTCGATCGACTTGAAATTTTCAGTATCTGGACAACATTCATGGGGCATGAATGTTGTCCAGATACTGAAAATTTCAAGTCGATCGAATAAGGCGTTCTCAAGTGATAAACGAAAATTTATAAGGCAAACGAATATCTTGCTGAGAATGCTCCGAAAAATTGAAAAGTCTTTCCCCGTCGTTATTGAGGACTATGTCTATATCTTCTTACTGTGGAGTCTCGTCTAGGTGAGTTAAAGATGTGTGCACAGCACCTGCAGTCTCTGAGGAAATGACAAGGATAGTGAAGTTTAGAAAAAAATCTGTCCTAGGAAAGAGCATTCTTTAAGAAATTCACTGCTGCAGGTACACGAACATGCAGGAAGGAGCTATGATGATGCCACGTTTAGTATTGGTGTAGTGGTGCGAGTAGCAGGGGAGTAGCGTTGGCAGGTTTACGGTGGACTTAGTGGTGCGAGTAGCAGGGGAGTAGCGTTGGTAGGTTTACGGTGGACTTAGTGGTGCGAGTAGCAGGGGAGTAGCGTTGGTAGGTTTACGGTGGACTTAGTGGTGCGAGTAGCAGGATTAGCGTTGGTAGGTTTACGGTGGACTTAGTGGTGCGAGTAGCAGGGAGTAGCGTTGGCAGGTTTACGATGGACTTAGTGGTGCGAGTAGCAGGGAGTAGCGTTGGTAGGTTTACGGTGGACTTAGTGGTGCGAGTAGCAGGAGTAGCGTTGCAGGTTTACGGTGGACTTAGTGGTGCGAGTAGCAGGGAGTAGCGTTGGTAGGTTTACGGTGGACTTAGTGGTGCGAGTAGCAGGAGTAGCGTTGGCAGGTTTACGGTGGACTTAGTGGTGAGAGTAGCAGGAGTAGCGTTGGCAGGTTTACGGTGGACTTAGTGGTGCGAGTACCAGGAGTAGCGTTGGTAGGTTTACGGTGGACTTAGTGGGGCGAGTAGCAGAGGAGAAGCGTTGGTAGGTTTACGGTGGACTTAGTGGTGTGAGTAGCAGGGGAGTAGCGTTGGCAGGTTTACGGTAGACTTAGTGGTGCGAGTAGCAGGGGAGTAGCGTTGGTAGGTTTACCGTGGACTTAGTGGTGCGAGTAGCAGGGAGAAGCGTTGGTAGGTTTACGGTGGACTTAGTGGTGTGAGTAGCAGGGAGTAGCGTTGGTAGGTTTACGGTGGACTTAGTGGTGCGAGTAGCAGGGAGTAGCGTTGGCAGGTTTACGGTGGACTTAGTGGTGCGAGTAGCAGGGAGTAGCGTTGGTAGGTTTACGGTGGACTTAGTGGTGCGAGTAGCAGGGAGTAGCGTTGGTAGGTTTACGGTGGACTTAGTGGTGCGAGTAGCAGGGAAGTAGCATTGGTAGGTTTACGGTGGACTTAGTGGTGCGAGTAGCAGGGGAGTAGCGTTGGCAGGTTTACGGTGGACTTAGTGGTGCGAGTAGCAGGGGAGTAGCGTTGGCAGGTTTACGGTGGACTTAGTGGTGCGAGTAGCAGGGGAGTAGCGTTGGTAGGTTTACGGTGGACTTAGTGGTGCGAGTAGCAGGGGAGTAGCGTTGGTAGGTTTACGGTGGACTTAGTGGTGCGAGTAGCAGGGGAGTAGCGTTGGCAGGTTTACGGTGGACTTAGTGGTGCGAGTAGCAGGGGAGTAGCGTTGGTAGGTTTACGGTGGACTTAGTGGTGCGAGTAGCAGGGAGTAGCGTTGGCAGGTTTACGGTGGACTTAGTGGTGCGAGTAGCAGGGAGTAGCATTGGTAGGTTTACGGTGGACTTAGTGGTGCGAGTAGCAGAGAGTAGCGTTGGTAGGTTTACGGTGGACTTAGTGGTGCGAGTAGCAGGGAGTAGCGTTGGCAGGTTTACGGTGGACTTAGTGGTGCGAGTAGCAGGGAGTAGCGTTGGCAGGTTTACGGTGGACTTAGTGGTGCGAGTAGCAGGGAGTAGCGTTGGTAGGTTTACGGTGGACTTAGTGGTGCGAGTAGCAGGGAGTAGCGTTGGTAGGTTTTCGGTGGACTTAGTGGTGCAAGTAGCAGGGAGTAGCGTTGGCAGGTTTACGGTGGACTTAGTGGTGCGAGTAGCAGGGAGTAGCGTTGGTAGGTTTACGGTGGACTTAGTGGTGCGAGTAGCAGGGAGTAGCGTTGGCAGGTTTACGGTGGACTTAGTGGTGCGAGTAGCAGGGAGTAGCATTGGTAGGTTTACGGTGGACTTAGTGGTGCGAGTAGCAGGGAGTAGCGTTGGTAGGTTTACGGTGGACTTAGTGGTGCGAGTAGCAGGAGTAGCGTTGGCAGGTTTACGGTGGACTTAGTGGTGCGAGTAGCAGGGGAGTAGCGTTGGCAGGTTTACGGTGGACTTAGTGGTGCGAGTAGCAGGGGAGTAGCATTGGTAGGTTTACGGTGGACTTAGTGGTGCGATTAGCAGGGGAGTAGCGTTGGCAGGTTTACGGTGGACTTAGTGGTGCGAGTAGCAGGGAGTAGCGTTGGCAGGTTTACGGTGGACTTAGTGGTGCGAGTAGCAGGAAGTAGCATTGGTAGGTTTACGGTGGACTTTAGTGGTGCGAGTAGCAGGGTAGCGTTGGCAGGTTTACGGTGGACTTAGTGGTGCGAGTAGCGGGGAGTAGCGTTGGTAGGTTTACGGTGGACTTAGTGGTGCAGTAGCAGGGAGTAGCGTTGGTAGGTTTTCGGTGGACTTAGTGGTGCAAGTAGCAGGGAGTAGCGTTGGCAGGTTTACGGTGGACTTAGTGGTGCGAGTAGCAGGGAGTAGCGTTGGTAGGTTTACGGTGGACTTAGTGGTGCGAGTAGCAGGGAGTAGCGTTGGCAGGTTTACGGTGGACTTAGTGGTGCGAGTAGCAGGGAGTAGCATTGGTAGGTTTACGGTGGACTTAGTGGTGCGAGTAGCAGGGAGTAGCGTTGGTAGGTTTACGGTGGACTTAGTGGTGCGAGTAGCAGGGAGTAGCGTTGGCAGGTTTACGGTGGACTTAGTGGTGCGAGTAGCAGGGAGTAGCATTGGTAGGTTTACGGTGGACTTAGTGGTGCGATTAGCAGGGGAGTAGCGTTGGCAGGTTTACGGTGGACTTAGTGGTGCGAGTAGCAGGGAAGTAGCATTGGTAGGTTTACGGTGGACTTAGTGGTGCGAGTAGCAGGGGAGTAGCGTTCGCAGGTTTACGGTGGACTTAGTGGTGCGAGTAGCAGGGGAGTAGCGTTGGCAGGTTTACGGTGGACTTAGTGGTGCGAGTAGCAGGGGAGTAGCATTGGTAGGTTTACGGTGGACTTAGTGGTGCGAGTAGCAGGGGAGTAGCGTTGGCAGGTTTACGGTGGACTTTGAAACGTAGTTTATGACCAGAGTTGCTGAGAAGAATATTGAGGAAATGTAGAATGCCGTTGACTTCCTCTTCAAGTGGGAACTGGATGGAGGGTTCAACCTGGTTGAGTTTCTGTTGGAGTGCAGAGACTTTGAAACATCCAGGAGTTATAATGAATATATCAGCAGCATAGCGGAACCTGGTCGAGGAACTAATAATAGAGGAAAAACCTCTCGACTTCGAGATGTTCTACGTATTGGTTCGCCAGAACAGCACTTAATAGTGAACCCAAAAGAAGACCGAAAGTTTGCCGAAAGAATGTATTTTCAAAAGAGGAACAGCTAAAAACAACAAATAGTTCAATAAGATCTACAAAGTCACTGGGTGGAACAGGGAGGTCGAGGGTGTCATCAATTTTCCGTCGCAGAAGACCGATGACTTGTGGTGTTGGCACAGGGATGTAACGTCTAAACTTTTTGTTTCTGATACTGATGTTTCAGATGCAGTTAAGGGAGCCGCCACAGTCCTTTACATGTGCGTGACTGTTGGTGCCCAAGAGTTTTGCTAGGTGTTCGTATAGACTCATTAATAGTTTGTGGGGAGACGCTATCTGTTCCAGATGGAACTCAATGGGACTCCTAGTATGTGTGTTAGTCAAGTCATACATTCTGGCGGGTCTTGTGGTGCTGGGATTGTTGTTTCTTCCCTTGTCCCGAGCTGTTTAAGCTCTGGCGACTTCGGTGCAGGAATGTTCTGATAAAAGTGTCCACTTAGTTGTCTGTGAGAGGCTCGTAGGTGCCATGGTAGATGAGTACATTAAAACCATCTTGGATCTGTATTTGGTGGTATTCTGGATGACGATATTACCTCCTTTGTCGGTACTGATAACTATCATGTAAATCTCTTCAGCGAGGGTTTTAAAGGCAATGATATACCGATGAGTTAGAGCTGGAGAGTTGTGTGTGATGAATTCTAGAAATCAATTTATCGGGCAAATTTTGCATTTTTTTTCTGATCCAAATGAAGCCTTTCTCAGTCCTCATTTGTTGTTGTTGTTGTTGGTGTGTGTGTGTGTGTGTGTGTGTGTGTGTGTGTGTGTGTGTGTGTGTGTAAGTGTACTCGCCTAATTGTATTCACCTAATTGTGGTTGCAGGGTTCGATTCATAGCTCCTGGCCTCGCCTCTTCACTGGTCGCTACTAGGTCACTCTTAATGTTTCATGAGCTTTATCATACCTCTTCTTAAAGCTATGTATAGATCCTGCCTTCACTACATCCCTTCCCAGACTATTCCACTTCCTGACAACTCTGTGACTGAAGAAATACTTCCTAACATCCCTGTGATTCATCTGAGTCTTCAGCTTCCAACTGTGACCCCTTGTTGCTGTGTCCCATCTCTGGAACATTCTGTCTGTCCACCTTGTCGATTCCTCTCAGTATTTTATGTCGTTATCATATCCCCCCTATCTCTCCTGTCCTCCAGTGTCGTTACATAGGACACTCAAGTGTACTCGCCTATTTGTACTCATCTATTTGTGGTTGCAGGGGTCGAGTCATAGCTCCTGGCCCCGCCTCTTCACTGATTGCTACTAGGTCCTCTCTCTCCCAGCTCCATGAGCTTTATCAAACCTCGTCTTAAAACTATGTATGGTTCCTGCCTCCACTACGTCGCTTTCTAGGATATTCCACTTCCTGACAACTCTATGACTGAAGAAATACTTCCTAACATCCCTTTGACTCATAGGAGTCTTCAACTTCCAATTGTGACCCCTTGTTTCTGTGTCCCCTCTCTGGAACATCTTGTCTCTGTCCACCTTATCTATTCCTCGCAGTATTTTATATGTCGTTATCATGTCTCCCCTAACCCTCCTGTCCTCTAGTGTCGTCAGGCCGATTTCCCTTAACCTTTCTTCGTATGTGTGAGTTAGTTACCATTTTGTCCTAGGCACATGTCGATTAGACACTAGGCCTGTTGTATGTATGTGTGTGTGTAAGGAAACACTTCGAAATTTTTCCGCCCCGCCGGGAACTGAACCCGGGCCCTCCGTGCGTGAAGCGAGAGCTTTAGCCACCAGGCCACCGGGGCGTGTGTGTGTGTATGTGTGTGTGTGTGTGTGTGCTCACCTGATAGTGGTTTCTGGATGCGATTCATAGTTTCTGGCCCCGCCTCTTCACTGGTCGCTACTTGGTCCACTCTCCCTGCCCCATGACCTTTATCATACCTCCTCTTAAAGATATATATGCATCCTGCCTCCACTACATCACTCTCCAGACTATTCCACTTCCTGGCAACTTTACGACTGAAGAAGTACTTACTAACATCCCAGTGACTCATCTGAGTTTTCAACTTCCAGTTGTGACTCCTTGTTGCTGTGTCACATCTCTAAAACATTCTGTCCCTTTCCACCTTGCCAATTCCTCTCACTATTTTATATGTCGTTAGCATGTCTTCCCTGTCCCTCCTATCCTCCAGTGTTGCCAGGTTGAGTTCCCTTAACCCCTCGTCGTATGACAACCCCCTCAGCTCCAAGACTAATTTTGTTTCAAACCATTGTACTTTCTCGAATTTCTTGACGTGTTTGACCAGGTGTGGGTTCCAAATTGGAGCTGCATACTCCAATATGGGCCTGACGTACACAGTGTACAGGGTCCGGAACGACTTCTTACTGAGTTGTCGGAACGCTATTCTTAGGTTTGCTAGTCACCCATATGCTGAAGTAATTATCTGGTTGATGTGCGCCTCACGAGATGTGCTCGGTATTATACTCACCCCAAAATCCTTTTCCTTGAGTGATGTTTGCAGTCTTTGGCCCCCTAGCCTTTACTCTGTCTGCGATCTTTTTTTGCCCTTCCCTGATCTTCATGACTTTGCACTTGTGGTTGAACTCCAAGAGCCAGTTCCTGGACATGGCCTGTAGCCTGTCCAGATTCCTCTGTATTCCTGCCTTATCCTCCTCCGACTGAATTTTCCTCATTAACTTCACATCGTCTGGAATCAGGGACACTTCTGATTCTGTTCCTTCCGTCATGTCATTCAAATATACCAGGAACAGCACCGGTACTAAGACTGACCCATGTGGAATATAGCTCGTCACAGAGGCCCATTCTGACACCTTATTACGTACCATGACTCGCTGCTGCCTTTCTGTCAGGTATTCTCTGATGCATTGCAGTGCCTTCCCTGTTATACCTGCCTGGTCCTCCAGCTTTTCCACTAGTATATGTGTGTGTGTGTGTGGTGTGTGTGTGTGTGTGTGTGTGTGTGTGTGTGTGTGTGTGTGTGTCAGTTACGAATTTATAACCGTGCTATTGCAAGTTATACTACAATTCAATTCACAGTGCCAGACCTGAATGCAAGTCGTAACAAGTCTGCCAATACCTGGCTTCCATAGTGAATTTTTACCACAACACACGAGAACCAGAATACAACTCACAGTAATGTCCAGGAAGATGAAATATCAAATATCAGGAAGTTAATAAAAATGGTTTATTTTTAAGGGGATATATATGCTCATTAATATATTTAATATACAAATAATTAGTGCTCATAAGTGAGCAAAACTCAGTGCTGCTCACTTTATATACAGCTCATATACAATTGATTTGTATGATACTTAGTACACTGAATGAGAACGTATATGGTACATATTTAACACATCAACATAAGTTGCACATGATTGAAACATACGTTATAACTATGCAAGACATGGAACACCAATCGAGACCATCAAATACCCTAAGGTGGATGTACAGTGGTCCCACTATCACAACAAAGTGACAATTACAATGATGAACAGTGCAATCAACACGTGTCCTGACTGTGACAGTTCACATATAACCACAACATCGAATATCTAGACGACGCTCTGGACAGGTATCAAAACAGGAACATACTGCATCAGTCCACCATTGGATACATACAGCCTAAGTAGGATCCTTCTTAGGTAAACCCACAAGAACACCTGTACACAGTGACTCACCACCAGAGATGTGTTAAGACATACGTAACCTAAAAAAAGCACTTGCAAGTGCTTGCCTGAGTGAACAAAACATAACACGAATATCGCTCTATCTCTCTCTCTCTCTCTCTCTCTCTCTCTCTCTCTCTCTCTCTCTCTCTCTCTCTCTCTCCACACACACACACACACACACATACACACACACGAAAAACTACATGAAATATTCATACAAAACACAGGCATGACACATGAGAAAGTCCTGCCTCCTCCTCCGTGGTACCAGCCAAAGACCTGAAGGATGGGAAAACCCAGCCTTCAGGTTATATCCTCCTGGCTGGATCACTCGCAACACTGGCCTTTGTTACACTTCCACTGTGTCTTACCTAATAACCAACTTTAGTTCCATAAATATTAATATTGTCATTCCATCGTAGAATAATAATATAATATATTAGATTAAAAATGTCTTGGGCAAAGAAGCAACATACATAAATACATATAATAATAAATAATATCAGTAATAATAACAATAATAATGATAATGTTCATACATCTTAATAATGATAAGCAGCAAAATTAATGCATCGTCTTTGCGAATGTCTGTCAGACTGTCAGCATATTAGTGTGTGTGTGTGTGTATGTGTGTGTGCTTGCAGCTAATTATTCGCAATGTGTATATGTCTTTACCAGAGTTTACCAACTTCACAGGTATTGTACTTTACCAGAGTTTACCTACTACACAGGTACTGTACTTTACCAGAGTTTACCTACTACACAGGTACTGTACTTTACCAGAGTTTACCAACTTCACAGGTATTGTACTTTACCAGAGTTTACCTACTACACAGGTACTGTACTTTACCAGAGTTTACCTACTACACAGGTACTGTAATTTACCAGAGTTTACCTACTACACAGGTATTGTACTTTACCAGAGTTTACCTACTACACAGGTACTGTACTTTACCAGAGTTTACCTACTACACAGGTACTGTGTTGGTCAAATCATCATTATCACACCAAGAAATAACATCCAATATGGATTTGCATATTTTTGTGAAGGCTGACAGAACTACCTCAGTGCTTATCATGCAAGAATCCCCAACAAATGATCCCATGATACTGTTTCAGAAAGAGCAGAAGCTTGGAAAGCTTTACTCAAGAGGGTTGTTTATTTTTTAAAGCAGGAATTGTAATGACATGAAGAGACTGTAGGTGGATGGCAGAAAAAACATTCAACATAGTTTAAAAGTTTCGACGAGAGAGTAATAATTCCTCAGCTTGAAGTCAAGGGTTAGAAAGTCCATGCAATTGGAGAAACCCTGATTAAGACATGTATCCATGATAGTGTACAATTATCCTAAACGAGGATACAGTTATCATACTAAAACAATTCTCGCTGTCTAATAATCCTAACAACTCGCGGATACATGATAAGACTCACAACATTAAGATTTAAAGAGACTGCCAAGATGACGTCATCATAATACTTTGTAATTCAATTATATAAGACAAGTGACAGCAAATCTTTCTTATCTCTCTTTATGTTGATTGTTAAGACATCATAAAGGACTTCCTCGTTTGTCGTCCATTGACCAGGACAACAAAAGGAGAGGCTGTGATGGAAGTAATTTCAATTTTTCTCATCTTCTTTTGATAAAGAAGGACTACTGTGGAGGGAATTAATTTGTGTACAGATATTGCCCTGGCAATGTTGGGGTCTAGATCTGAATTTTTGGAACTTGTCAGCTGTAAGAATCTAGCAGTGAATGTTTCTCAGAGAAGGTCTTGCTTCCAAGCATTACCAACATTCCTGCTTGCTGGCATAGAAACCATCAAGACGGTGAACTTCATCAAAGGGTCAGACGTGAACACGGGCCTTTTCCGTGAACTGTGTGAAAACAAAGACGCTGAACGCCAAGCTCTGTTCTACATACCATTCCTCTGGTTGTCACAGAGCGGCATGCTCACTCGGTTCTGTGATCCTAGTGAAGAAGTGGAGACTTTCTGGCCTGTCACGAATACTCAACTATTCACGAAGACGAACCTGCCAGAATTGCAGGCTCATTTGGCATACATGACATACATCTCGAAAGCTTTAAAAGAGTCAGCCGGGAACTGCAGGGTCGTCAGAAGAACATCATCGACTATGCAGACAACGTCAATGCTCTGGGGAAGACGGATTCAACACGGAAATATGACTCCATTCCACTAACTTTCTGAAGTCAACAAAGATGCCATCAGCCAGGTGGTCAAGGCAGAGATCAAAAAGCACCCAAACTCCATCACTCATTAATTTCAAAGGTTAAACAATAATGCTGACGGATCGGTTATAGCAAGAGAAGAGGAAATATAAACGTAAAAAAATTAAGGATTATGTGGATTAAAATAAAGGTCGGATGCGAAAAGAGGGTTATAAGTGTTTATGCACCTGGAGAAGCGAGGAATGTAGAATAAAGAGAAATATTTTGCGAAATGCTGAGTATTTTGGGAGTTTTGAACAAGTGAGAAGGTAAGTCCCTAACATACCAGTCAACCTGCCAAGGCTGCGACAACAGATTCACTAAACTGCAATGTGGATTACGTTCCTACAGACCTCTGCAAGATTTCGAAACTCAAACAAATCCTCAGCAAAAGATGAATTCAGCTTCTCGAGTTTGACCTCTGGATGAAAGTGGATCACACTGATCCAGATCTTGGCATTAGCATTATCGTGTGTTGACCCCATTTTCTTTCCATCTGTCAATAAAGTCAAAGATTCTAAACATATCCAGGTTGAGTGTGAGGTAGAGTGAGTCTTGTCAGCAACAGCCTCACTAAGAAGATTATTCCACGCATCCACAACTCTGTTTAGAAACCAATACTTAACTATGTTTTTTTTTTTTAAATCTAAATTGATCGTACATAAGTCATTAACCCGTCCCTCTAATATTTAGGTCACATTTTCACATAGGGTTTGGAGCCCATTTCTAAGTTACGCTAGGTTAAGTTAAGCTAAGCTAGGTAGGTTAAGTTAGGCTAAGCTAGGTAGGTTAAGTTAGGCTAAGCTAGGTAGGTTAGGTTAGGCTAAGCTAGGTAGGTTAGGTTTGGCTAAGCTAGGTAGGTTAGGTTAGGCTAAGCTAGGTAGGATAGGTTAGGCTAAGCTAGGTAGGTTAGGTTAGGCTAAGCTAGGTAGGATAGGTTAGGCTAAGCTAGGTAGGATAGGTTAGGCTAAGCTAGGTAGGTTAGATTAGGCTAAGCTAGGTAGGTTAGGTTAGGCTAAGCTAGGTAGGATAGGTTAGGCTAAGCTAGGTAGGATAGGTTAGGCTAAGCTAGGTAGGATAGGTTAGGCTAAGCTAGGTAGGTTAGGTTAGGCTAAGCTAGGTAGGATAGGTTAGGCTAAGCTAGGTAGGATAGGTTAGGCTAAGCTAGGTAGGTTAGGTTAGGCTAAGCTAGGTAGGTTAGGTTAGGCTAAGCTAGGTAGGATAGGTTAGGCTAAGCTAGGTAGGTTAGGTTAGGCTAAGCTAGGTAGGTTAGGTTAGGCTAAGCTATGTATGTTAGGCTAGGCTAAGCTAGGTAGGTTAGGTTAGGCTAAGCTAGGTAGGTTAGGTTAGGCTAAGCTAGGTAAGTTAGACTAGGCTAAGCTAGGTAGGTTAGGCTAGGCTAAGCTAGGTAGGATAGATTAGGCTAAGCTAGGTAGGTTAGGCTAGGCTAAGCTAGGTAGGTTAGGCTAGGATAAGCTAGGTAAGTTAGGCTAGGCTAAGCTAGGTAGGATAGGATAGGTTACAACGAAAAAAACACTAACTAGGAAAAAATGACGACAAAATAGTCTGTCACGAGAACACAAAGAGGCTCATGTAACTGTCATATTTCAACTGATCGAGGCTGCGTCAACAGTCACCTATTTTAGATTGTGTTTTTGCAACAATGCCGGGATGTCTGTATGGACCGCTTACAGATTATTTTTATTATAATCCAAAGTAAGCGTTAAACCCATCAGGGTCATACATCACTGCGACTGTATACAGAGACATATCCGTTGCAGTAATAGTGCTAACACAGAGTTTATGAATGTTGCAGCGGCAACATCAGTATTTTGAACGAAACTCTAAAGTGCTTTCACTTATCTCTGCATTAGTTTTTATTTTCTTAGTCATATTCCTTCCACAATGTGTTTTTTCTTTGAGTGCTTTTATTCGTTGTTATTGTCAAAGTTTTTTTTTTTTTTTAATTTCACATTGTGTAAATGAAACAAGTCACCTTGATTAAGGGTGAAGTTCAATAAGGGCGGAGGGAAAAAAATCATTATAGATTTTCTGGCAGACGTGGGGAATGACCTGGAAAAGGTTGGAAACCTCTGGTCCAGCTAGTAACTTGAATGGCTAAGTTGAGTCAAGTCCGTCTGCACTGGAGCGACCGTTGATTCCAGACGGCAAATCACCGGGTATATGACCAGAGATTTACCAGAAATGTAATTTCAGGAGCATAAAAGAGCGAATTCTAGAGGAACGATAAGCCTATTGGTCCTTGTGTAGCAGGTTTTTTTATACCCCAACCCATTTTAACCGCGATGACTTGACATGACCTTTGTCTACTCCCCTCTGTTCCTCTAGATAAATCTTATGTATTCTCTTTTCTTCTTTCTGAGTTTCTCTTCGCTTTATTCCCTTCCCTTTCCCTTCATGGGTTGGTCTAGTACAGCGATTCCCAACCAGGGGTAAGTTTACTCCTTAGGGGTAAAAAAATGACATGGCAAGGGGTAAATATTTGATGTACCTAATAAATGAATAATAATTCAATTAAATTTAATTTTGTAAAATGAATGTGTGTGTGTGTGTGTGTGTGTGTGTGTGTGTGTGTGTGTGTGTGTGTGTGTGTGTGTGTGTGTATAATAGTCACATGACAAATTCATAATTATTTCTTTTCAGTTTTGTCATGTCCAAGAAACGTACATACCTGGATTCATATGTACAATATAAACAAATTATAAACAAACTGATAAACAAACTGAAAAACTGATAAACAAACTGATAAACAAACTGACTGACTCAATGAATGAGCAATGTTCCCACTGATAATGTTTCTGGTGTTTCTGTTTGGTTTTATTTTTTGTGATAAAAATGGACTGTAAAATTATTTCTTTAGAGAAGAATGTTTTATTTTTATTTTATTTTTGGTGATACGAATGTATATTGCTATTTTTGTGCAAAACCTGAATAATTTTTTTTTCAGACCTTTTTGTTTTTCTGTCCCTTTATGATGGCGATAATTTTTTGGTATGGAAGTTAGGGGGTAAATGGTGAAATACATCAAGCCGAGGGGGTTAATGGTGGAGGAAAAGTTGAGAATCCTTGGTCTAGTACAAGGCTCCTCTGCTCTTTCGGGAACAAGTTGTTAGAGAGCTGAGTTACCTTGATCTCCACCGCCATGAGATGTCATTAACTCATATTGCGGTCTCATTAGTCTTGTCCAGAGTGGGCTACTTGGTCCCTTGCACCTCTTCTCTCTTCTTTTGTTCTACTTCTGTTAATTCTTCTACTACTGTTAATACTATTACTTCTACACTTACTAATATTATTTTTACCACTACTGGAACTACATCATTACTACTAATACTGTCAGTGCTATCATCATTACTACTACTGTTAATTCCATTATTGCTGCTATTGCTAATTCCGCTGCTACTACTAATACTTCTTCCACTTCACCTTCCATCCTGCCGACCTCTCTGCTTTTCTCGCTCAGCTGTGACTTGTCAATAACCCAAGACAAACTGAACCGTTGTTATCAGTTTCATCTCCTAAGTGCAAGTTAGTTGTGAAACCAGTATTAAAAATGACCTCAAGTACTTGCAGCAGGAAAGAGCGACATATACACAGATTAAAACATTAAATAAGTGCGTACGTCTCTTTCTACTACCAATATTTTCTTCATTGATGTTATTTAGACGTTTGATCCTCTCATCTACATCATTACTGAGAGTGTGGATGGCATCTGTATACCGACAATCAACATTTGAATAGTTTTCATAGGCAACGTTTCGTCCACTGGGAGATTCATCGGTACTTAGTGTACATACCAGGACAAAATAGTAAATATATATATATATATATATATATATAATAGCAGGTGAAGAACGCTGTGATCATTGTTTTTTTGCTTTAAGTAAAAGGAAGTTTACCAATGTAAAATAAAAATATAAATTAGACACATATGCAATACTTGGGTATCTTTATTGAGGAAACGTTTCGCCACACAGTGGCTTCATCAGTCCAATACAAAGTAGAAAGGTGTAAGGAGAGGAGGAGTTTGAGATAATCAGTCCCTCGGCCTGGACTGAACACACAGACTCCAGGCCGAGGGACTGATTACCTCAAACTCCTCCTCTCCTTACACCTTTCTACTTTGTATTGGACTGATGAAGCCACTGTGTGGCGAAACGTTTCCTCAATAAAGATACCCAAGTGTTGCATACGTGTCTAATTTATAACTTGTCGGTTCTCTGAACCATTCATCTACGTAAAATAAAAATAATATATACTAATTAATAGCAGTGTTGTTTCTTGCTAATAACTCTGAGGTGTAGAAGTTACTTTAATTGTGAGTTATTGTGTCTGTGATTGATGTGAGAGAAGTTTCGTTAGACAAGAAGTAACTCACATATCAGTCACTGACATTATCACTCACAACAGCAACAGCTTCAACAGCTTAGAAAAGCAAGAATCTTAAGACTCCAAACTACTGTTATCATTTAAAATAACAAGGTATAAAATTATCATGTAATCTTTTACATTAAACCTCACTTACCTGTTGTATTTTTTGTCATTGTTCTGCCTTGTATGTACATCAAGGCTCTGCGAGGCTCCCAGCGTGGGATACACGGCATACATAAAATATC
The DNA here is from genome assembly GCA_009830355.1 of Cherax destructor. NCBI lineage: Eukaryota > Metazoa > Arthropoda > Malacostraca > Decapoda > Parastacidae > Cherax > Cherax destructor. The sequence continues at coordinate 193,419 of WNWK01001530.1, read as the reverse complement.
TGAACTTTGCAAATGTGTCCATTTACTTAAATATATCAACATTGTCTAACCAGATTTTTCGTATTTCGTTTGTAATTATCATTTTATTAATAGTGTCTCCCTGTTCCAGTCTTTACCTTGGTTTTTCTGAGATGATCTTTATTTTTATCTTTTTGTTCCCATTTTTTCAGTCTCCTCCTTGGTTTTTTTCTTCATTTTGGTTGCCTCGTTTCCTTACTGTCTTCCTAACCTCATCTTTTCTTCCATCATCCATCTATTCGTTCTTACCAAAACAAACAACATTTTGCATTTCTGAGGACATCAATACCTGTAATGTTAGACACAATTCAATCATCTTCATTAAAGAAAAGGGAAACTTCATAACATTTCATTACGACTGGAACCCCGCAGGGTGCAATTGCAAGTCTAGTTGAGAATACCATTGAAGGAGAATTGCATATCAATAATGAGGTGCGCCCTGATTCCTTTTTTTTTCCTCTCCGTAACAACGTTGGGGGACGTAATGAAGCAGATATTTTGGTGGAGTTGCGACGCCGCTGATGAGAAGCAGATCAGAGAGAACCTTGATTACCCCGCGACCCCTTAATGAAAGGTGGACGACAGTAAGAGTAAATAAGAGGGACGGTAACCGAGTAAGAAAATGAAAGGAACGAGGAAGACTGGATGAGTTATATGAAGGAAACTGTAATGAAAGAGTTCATGAAAGAGTAATTGATTTGGAGGGTCGACAGGAACAGCAGAGAAACAATTCACTGAAGATTAACAAAGGAATGAGGTAAAAGCCAACACCATGAGTTCAAACAAGTGTAGAAATTGATGAGATGATAACAGAGCTGTGCTATTTAGCCACCGTTTCACACGTGCCAGGAATACATCCCGGACCCTCACTGTGTGAGCTGAGAGCACTACCAATAAAGCCACAAACACACCTCATACGTATATATCTCTCAGATGTTATTTTAACTATGCAAGTTCGTTAAATCATAGAAACACTAACTACTAAATTCATTGTGCCCATTAATTAATTATTTTAATTCTAATTAATTTACCTTTATAATTTTGTAAAGTTTTTGTTTAGGTAAAACTTGCGATTTTGGCTTAAATAGCAACGCTCACCTTGCCATATAAGACAAGTGAAAATTTGTGTATGCAATAATTTCACCAAAATCATTCTGAACCTAACGAAAAAAAAATATTTCATTGTGTTTGTTTATTATTAAATTAATGTTAAAATATCTAAAATATATTTAGTTGGGTTAGGCTAAATTAAATTGCGCTTGTTGTAATAAGGTTAGGTAGGTTTTCAAAGTTTCTCTTGGTACTAAATTATAAATTCTTACATTAACATAAATGAAAAAAATATATCTTTAAACGTATAAGAAAATTTTTTAGAAAGGACTTAATTTTAGATGAGTTCTTGCTAATTGACCAGTTTTACCTAATCGGCACGACATATATATATATATATATATATATATATATATATATATATATATATATATATATATATATATATATATATATATATATATATATATATATAATTGTGGGACCCATAGCCTCGGAGAAGTGGATAAAAGGCTTCAAGGAAGAATATTTGGATTTCTTCCTGATGCCATTTGAATATTCCACTTCTCCTACCACCCCATCTTTTAATTTTTTTTACCAATAGGTATGTTTTATTACATAATATGGTACAAAAGATTTGAGAGATACATTGTTGATATAAAGATGGCATATACAGTACACGAGGTGAGAGATACATGTCTAGTACATATTGTTACATCTTTGTCACTGATTATAATGCGAAAATCTCATCCAGCTCTTCCGAGCTGGGGCGCGTGCCCAGAATACAGCATGCATTACCCCTCTGAACAGCAGCGCTGAGTCGCTGGAACAGAAAACTAGCTGCCCTGGGATCCCTAGTTACCCTGTTGAGTCTTTTGCCCAGCTCCTTGAGGAACTTAGATGCACTCTTTCCCCATGAGCCAAGGGTCTCTGAGCCTATGGGAACAAACATATAATGATGGGCAAGTTCTCCATATTTTCTCGACTTCTGGGACTCCCTGAAGGTGGCACAGCCCCTCCTTCCTCCCTGGTGTATTGGAGATAGGTATCAGCCAAGGTAGATGCACACGTGTAGTCCCACACCACCTGCTTGCCGTCTGTCCAGGCTTGAAGGGTGATACCATCTGGACGCTTTTGGTTGCCATCAGATCTGCATAGTTGGAGTGGTTCCCTTACTGCTGGGCATCCGGCTGTTGTGAGGCTCCTCTTGATAATGTTATTAACCTCTTCATGTCTTGCAATCTTTCCCTCGGATTTACGACACAAGACCATGATACCCGAATCGGTCTGCTGCTTCACTGCCACAAATACACCTGTGTTCGGCGAGAATAGGGGCGGCAAGTCGAAGGGCAACACCAATGCGGATGATCTGTGGGTCGAGGCGTGTGCCAAGGCTGGAGTTGGGAACAGCCAAAGAAAGTCCCCTGCATGAGGAGCTCTCACTGCAAGGAGGCGGGCTCTATCCTTCCCTGACACACTCTGAAGCATTGCTGAGGCTATATATATATATATATATATATATATATATATATATATATATATATATATATATATATATATATATATATAATATATATATATATATATATATAATATATATATATATATATAATATATATATTATATATATATATATATAATAAGGTAGTAGGTTGGTAGACAGCAACCACCCAGGAGGTACTACCGTCCTGCCAGGTGACTGTGAAACAGAAACCTGAAACTGTTTTACATGATGGTAGGATTGCTGGTGTCTTTTTTCTGTCTCATAAACACGCTGGATAACAGGTATATCTAGCTACTTCTACTTACACTTTAGGTCACACTACACTGGCATACACATGCATATATATACATACACACATCTAGGTTTTTCTTCTTTTCTTAATAGCTCTTGTTCTTTTTATTTTCTCTATTGTCCATGGGGAAGTGGAAAAGAATCTTTCCTCCGTAAGCCATGCGTGTCGTATGAGGCGACTAAGATGCCGGGAGCAATGGGCTAGTAACCCCTTCTCCTGTACAAATCTACTAAAAACGAGAAGAAGAAAACTTTATAAAATTGGGTTGTCTGAATGTGCGTGGATGTAGTGCGGATGATAAGAAAGAGATGATTGCCGATGTTATGAATGAAAAGAAGTTGGATGTCCTGGCCCTAAGCGAAACAAAGCTGAAGGGGGTAGGCGAGTTTCAGTGGGGAGAAATAAATGGGATTAAGTCAGGAGTATCTGAGAGAGTTAGAGCTAAGGAAGGGGTAGCAATAATGTTGAAGGATCAGTTATGGAAGGAAAAGAGGGAATATAAATGTGTAAATTCAAGGATTATGTGGATTAAAATAAGGGTCGGATGCGAAAAGTGGGTCATAATAAGCGTGTATGCACATGGAGAAGAGAGGAGGTAGAGGAGAGAGAGAGATTTTGGGAGATGTTAAGCGAATGTATAGGAACTTTTGAACCAAATGAGAGAGTAATTGTGGTAGGGGACCTAAATGCTAAAGTGGGAGAAACATGCAGAGAGGGTGTAGTAGGTAAGTTTGGGGTGCCAGGTGTAAATGATAATGGGAGCCCTTTGATTGAACTTTGTATAGAAAGGGGTTTAGTTATAGGTAATACATATTTTAAGAAAAAGAGGATAAATAAGTATACAAGATATGATGTAGGGCGTAATGACAGTAGTTTGTTGGACTATGTATTGGTAGATAAAAGACTGTTGAGTAGACTTCAGGATGTACATGTTTATAGAGGGGCTACAGATATATCAGATCACTTTTTAGTTATAGCTACAGTGGTAGTAAAAGGTAGATGGGATACAAGGAAAATCGAATCAGTAAGTAAAAGAGAGGTGAAGGTTTATAAACTAAAAGAGGAGGCAGTTAGGGTAAGATATAAACAACTATTGGAGGATAGATGGGCTAGTGAGAGTGTAGGCAATGGGGTCGAAAATGTATGGGGTAGATTTAAAAATGTAGTGTTAGAGTGTTCAGCAGAAGTTTGTGGTTACAGGCGAGTGGGTGCAGGAGGGAAGAGGAGCGATTGGTGGAATGATGATGTAAAGAGAGTAGTAAGGGAGAAAAAGTTAGCATATGAGAGGTTTTTACAAAGTAGAAGTGATGCAAGGAGGGAAGAGTATATGGAGAGAAAAAGAGGTTAAAAGAGTGGTGAAGCAATGTAAAAGAGAGCAGATGAGAGAGTGGGTGAGATGTTATCAGCAAATTTTGTTGAAAATAAGAAAAAGTTTTGGAATGAGATTAATAAGTTGAGGAAGCCTAGAGAACAAATGGATTTTACAGTTAAAAATAGGAGAGGAGAGTTATTAAATGGAGAGTTAGAGGTATCGGGAAGATGGAGAGAATATTTTGGGGATTTGTTAAATGTTGATGAAGACAGGGAAGCTGTGATTTCGTGTGTAGGGCAAGGAGGAATAACATCTTGTAGGAGTGTGGAAGAGCCAGTTGTGGGTGTAGGGAAGTTCGTGAGGCAGTGGGTAGAATGAAAGGGGTAAGGCAGCTGGATTGATGGGATAAAGATAGAAATGTTAAAAGCAGGTGGGGATATAATTTTGGAGTGGTTGGTGCTATTATTTAATAAATGTATGGAAGAGGGTAAGGTACCTAGGGATTGGTAGAGAGCGTGTATTGTTCCTTTGTATAAAGGCAAAGTGGACAAAAGAGAGTGCAAAAATTATAGGGAATAAGTCTGTTGAGTGTACCTGGTAAAGTGTATGGTAGAGTTATTATTGAAAGAATTAAGAGTAAAACAGAAAGCAGGATAGCAGATGAACAAGGGGGCTTTAGGAAAGGTAGGGGTGTGTAGACCAAGTGTTTACAGTGAAACATATAGGTGAACAGTATTTGGATAAGGGTAAAGATGTTTTTGTGGCATTTATGGATTTGGAAAAGGCGTATGATAGGGTAGATAGGGGGCAATGTGGCAGATGTTGCAGGTGTATGGAATAGGAGGAAGGTTACTGAAAGCAGTGAAGAGTTTTTATGAGGATAGTGAGGCTCAGGTTAGAGTGTGTAGGAGGGAAGGGGACTATTTCCAGTAAAAGTGGGCCTTAGACAAGGATGTGTGATGTCACCGTGGTTGTTCAATATATTTATAGATGGGGTTGTAAGAGAAGTGAATGCGAGGGTCTTGGCAAGAGGTGTTGGGCTAAAAGATAAAGAAGCAAATACAAAGTGGGAGTTGTCACAGTTGCTTTTTGCTGATGACACTGTGCTTTTGGGAGATTCTGAAGAGAAGCTGCAGAGGTTGGTGGATGAATTTGGTAGGGTGTGTAAAAGAAGAAAATTGAAAGTGAATATAGGAAAGAGTAAGGTGATGAGGATAACAAAAAGAATAGGTGACGAAAGATTGGATATCAGATTGGAGGAGAGAGTATTGAGGAGGTGAATGTATTCAGATATTTGGGAGTGGACATGTCGGCGGATGGGTCTATGAAGGATGAGGTGAATCATAGAATTGATGAGGGAAAAGGGTGAGTGGAGCACTTCGGAGTCTGTGGAGACAAAGAACCTTGTCCATGGAAGTAAAGAGGGAATGTATGAGAGTATAGTTATACCAACGCTCTTATATGGGTGTGAAGCATGGGTGATGAATGTTGCAACGAGGAGAAGGCTGGAGGCAGTGGAGATGTCATGTCTGAGGTCAATGTGTGGTGTGAATATAATGCAGAGAATTCGGAGTTTGGAAATTAGGAGGAGGTGCGGGATTACCAAAACGATTGTTCAGAGAGCTGAGGAGGGGTTGTTGAGGTGGTTTGGACATGTAGAGAGAATGGAACGAGACAGAGTGACTTCGAGAGTGTATAAATCTGTAGTGGAGGGAAGGCGGGGTAGGGGTCGGCCTAGGAAAGGTTGGAGGGAGGGGTAAAGGAAGTTTTGTGTGCGAGGGCTTGGACTTCCAGCAAGCATGTGTGAGCGTATTTGATAGGAGTGAATGGAGGCATATGGTTTTTAATACTTGACGTGCTGTTGGAGTGTGAGCAAAGTAACATTTATGAAGGGATTCAGGAAACCGGCAGGCCGGACTTGAGTTCTGGAGATGGGAAGTACAGTGCCGGCACTCTGAAGGAGGGGTGTTAATGTTGCAGTTTTATAACTGTAGTGTAAAGCACCCTTCTGGCAAGACAGTGATGGAGTGAATGATGACGAAAGTTTTTTCTTTTACGGGCCACCCTGCCTTGGTGGAATCGGCCGATGTGTTAATAAAAAAAAAAAAAAAAAAATATATTATATATATATATATATATATATATATATATATATATATATATATATTACGTATCATCAGCAAACTGTTCATTCTAGTACTTAAACGCTCCAGAATATCCTATTGTACTCTCATATTTACAAGGCTCTTCCCAATTCTCTGCCATTCATCAAGGAATGGATACACAATTCGATTATATCAGTTATCGTTTTTAACGTCGTTACTTCCAAATAAAGTTACAGACTAAGTTCCTTCTTTTTGCTTTTACTTCAATTTTCTTTCCATTCACGTTTTATTGATACCTTATTTATGTTAAACCAAAGATTATTTTAAACATGCCTTTTATCGGTTTTCTCAAATAGTTAACATATTGATTATCTTCCTCTCAATGAGGATAATAGCTAAATGCTTCAGAGTATTTACATCCACATTCTCTGAATATTTTCTGATCACTTTTTACGCCTCCAGTGATCTCTTAATCAACTCTTATGGTGGATAATTTATTAATTTTTTAATGGATGTCCACATAGATGGTTTGTCGAGTTAACAGGAAATGGTCTATAAAAAAACAGCAGTTAGGTTCTTTATAAACCATACTACGGGCGGGGATAGAACCTGCGATCAGAGAGTCATAAAACTCCAGACCAACGCGCTAGCCACTGGGCCAGATCTCTGATCGCGGGTTCTATCCCCGCCCGTGGTATGGTATGTTTTCAATTGTGTCATTACGATTTCGTAAGTCAGGTTCTTTATATATTTTGCACCTCAAGTGAAGAGTAAACCTATAATTGTATCTGAACTAAAATATGTAAATGTATGTGAATTAAAATGAGTGGATCCTCTATATTTTGGAGAACCCATTTTAATTCTTAGGAAAAACATAGATGAAAAAACATATGAATAACAATAAATATAAGGAGAAAAGAAAATTAAAAATGGCTCAAAATTCACCGAATTCACGAACACGAACTAAATTTAACTGATTCAGAAGAGTGAAAAATTTAAACGAACTATGAAAATGAGTCAACTAAGATACTATACAAGAGAAGCAACCAGTATGACTTCTCCTGAGGTCGCAGGCAAAAGAATCTCCCGCCAGCTGGCGGGAGATTCGTCTTTAAAAATTTGCATTTGTGGTCACATTGGTGCCTATGCTAACCTTCCTATGGTGTATAAGTATATCTAGTTGGACGAATCTTGTAGCCAGCTGGCCCAGTTGCTAGCGCGTCGGTCTGGAGTTTCATGACTCTGATCACGGGTTCAAACCCCGCCCGTGGTGTGGTTTGTTCGCAATCATGTCAATCGTGATCACACTTTACATGAGTAACTCGTTCGTAGAAACAGAAGATGGTCACCACCGGACACACCGTAAACAGACACCGGAGGTGAGATAGGCACGAGCCCTTTGGGAAAGCAATCAACATTGTGTAGAGTAGTTGAACACGCAGGGTGGCTGGCCCAGTCAACACACCCGGGGATCATCTGAGAGCAAGGTAGTTAAGTGTCTTCCTAGCGATACCCAGTACCACACGGGGATAGCGTCTACAGTCATGTGTAACAGTCGCTTCCACCATCCAAACGACCCACACTACAGGTTTGTAAACATACAGAAACATGTACAACACACGAATTTCTTCCTCTACCAAGACTTATAGTCCAGGAAAATAAGTAAAGACAATGAGGAAAACTTTCACAGAAAAAAAATGTTTAAGGAAAGCAATATTTCTTCTTACTGTTACGACTTAAACAGTCATTAATTTGATGCCCCATTAATGTAAACAATGTGAAACTTATTTCATCACTCATTCAACATGATGCACAACATATTTTGAAATTTGAATTCTTTTATCTTTAACCATGATAATTTTAAAGTCTAAATACTGTTCATCTCAAATGTCGACTATATAGAAATTAGTGCCTTCAAAGATTTCTGGCAGATCAGAAATTCAACTGCCTATGATCTGTTTCAATGATAAAGTCCTTACTAAGTAGAATTAGATTTCGGACTTACCTCAGACATTCCTTTTCTACGGCGGAGCATCGTTGCTAGGGCGTACAACACATGCCCACCCATGAAACAAACAGGAAATGAGTATTGTCTTGAGAACAAAGCAGTACAGGTCCAAGTCCTGTGTTGGAAGCGTGAGTCTTAAAGCCGAACACTATGTTGAGATCACACAACTTTAATATGGAGTCGCTGGAAAAGATTTCCTAAATTTAGAGAGTTAAATCTAGTCAGCACGTCCTCGGTGACCTATAATGATTCCCTCAGTTTTCTTGATGCAGTCAGACAATACTTCTCTGAGCTTCGTAAGACTACGAATAAATTTACTATAGAAAATCAAGTACTCAAAGAAACTACTCACGAGTTTCTTAGTTCTGGGGAACTGGAAATCATTTAAAGCCCGATATTATTAAACCCAGATATTGAACTATATAAAATCCCAGGAAACATTGTTTACAGTCTTGCGGTGAGACAATGTTTGCCAAGTCTAAGTAATAGAAAGAACATTGCTTACATATATGTTTTCCAAGAGAAGGTCATGAGGTAGATGATGGCATAATAGACAGAAATATATAAATAACCCAGTACTTTCTTTTTTCAATTTTACGTAGGCTGCACAAGCAGCAACGAGTCAGAAGTGCATGGCTCTGCACTACAATAGACGTGGTGGTACGCCTGCGTAATATCATCCTCTGAGAAGTAAGAATGATAGAAGTTATGGAACTTGCCTTCTTTGACGGGTAAAGGCTCAGCATCTTATTAGCAAATGAAAGTGAGAGTTCGGAAATGCTGTGCGAGGGTATTAGAACCTTCACTTTTCTCCATTATAACATCAGGTGAACAAAGTTAAAACTGACGACTCAATAATATTTAACATTTGGTAAACCAGCTGATGAAACTCTGACCAGAGGTACACAATTACAGGACGGAGTTTTCAATGAACAACTCTATTTTAAGGATGACAGTCGCAGCTAAGCCTGGTGTGTCTGTAAATATATTAGAAATTTGAGTAATGCAGTTCTTTGGCTATTGTTGAAACTTTTTTTTTGTCAAGTGACTGATTTATATTTATCCCAGAAGACTCTGGTGTTATCATATCAGAGAGTTTACATTTCACCAATCTAGTCAGTGTCTCCTGGCTCTGTTATGAGCTAAAACAAGATCGAAAGGATTAAGTAAACATACTACATTTTCTCTCAATATTTCGTCTGAATATTAATATGGTATAGCTTCTGCTTTCCTAATACATCAGTAAGTTAATTCACTATTATGCAGGTTACTGCATTGTTGTAAAAACTTCCATAAATGTGTCAGTGGACGGGGTTTATTCTGAATTCGGACGTGTATTATACGGAGTGAGTTAGAGGGTGAGGCGACCGAGTCTGTTTCTGTTACAGTCGAGATGACAGTGATGGGAACGATGTGTCGGAGATTGGGTGAGTGATGTAAGGTGTGGTGTTTTAATGTTTAGGTATTGGTGAAAATTTTGGCCCAGGTAATAGGGCAAGGTCCTCGTATTATGTGGGGCTGTGTAATCAGTGGAAGTGCAGAAATAGTTACATTTTTACTGGCAGGATGGAAGCCGGCGTGGAGATATGGCGATCAATACCTAGAGACCTGGAGAGAGTTCTAAGGGTCAACGCCCCTGCGGCCCGGTCTGTGACTAGGCCTCAATAGGCGCCAGTAATATTTTATTTCTTTGGCCTAATAACCCGTATGGGTTATGTTGAGGTTTAAAAAGTCACTTTTTTTTAGTGATATATACCTTTGACGCGTTCCGAGAGATTTTCTACTATAGCCCGGCCTTGGACCTGGCTCGTCTGGTATTTGCCTGGTCAACCAGGCTTTTGCTGCTAGTGGACCGCAGCTTCTCTATATCTATCACAGCCTGGCCCATCTGGCACCTGGTGGAAATGCTTGTCCAGTTTTCTCTTGAAGGCTTCTACAGTTGTCCAAGCAGTGTTTCTGATATTTTCTGGTAAGATTTTGAATAGTCTGGGGCCATGGACGTTAACACAGTTTCCTTATGGTGTCCGCTGCACCCCTTCTTTTCCCATGTCTCGTACTCCCATATAATGTTATAGGAGTGTGCAGATTTGGGACAAGGCATTCAAGTACTTTCCAGGTACATATTATCACGTCTCTCTCCTTCGCCCCTGTGAGTATATACTTAAGACTTTAAGAAGTTCCCAGTTATCTAAATGTTATATTGGCTCTGTTCGGGCCCTGAACAATATTCCATATTATTGTGTCACCATTTACATTTTTTTCTCTCGTTTTGAAAGTTGAAAGTTTTCGTTATACATCCGCCATATTCCTGGCTGTCGTGACCTTAGCCTTATTGTGTTCTTTGAAGGAAAGGTCAACCGGCATAAATATTCCCAAGTGTTTCATGTGTTCATTTTGTTCTATTTGACGATCCTTTTAAGTTCTGTATACAGTGTCCTTTTGAGTTCTTCATTCTTTATATATGTAGGTAGCTGAGCCTTATCAGCAATGAACTTCATGTTTTTGTTTCTGTCCATTGGAAAATCCCCAGTTTTTTTAAACTATGTCTGCTGTGAGGAAAAGTTTGCAAATGCCAAAGAGAGTAAGAGTGGTATAGTCTTAACTCTTGTCTGAATCAAGACTTGGAAAGACAGAATCAGATGACGTACACTATTCTGGCTTCGAGACAATAAGGATACTATTTCCATCGTAGTCAATGTAGGAATGGTTTTCATCCTTAGTCTCACGAGCAACAGTGTTCTCCACAGACTATGGGATGACGTCATCTGCATTGTCAGGAGAGTCTGAGGAAATTTGAGAGGAGAGAAATGATTTAAGATCTATATTTGAAGGTAAGGATGCGCCCACAACGTTCCCAATCAAAATAGTACAGGAAGTGGTGGGAGCGAGTACTATTTAAGCGCAACCTACACAGTACTCGCCCCTGTCGGGACCCCACATAAGAGCTAATCGTAGGTGTCTACACGACCCAGGTAATCAAAGTGATAGTAGCTTTACAGGGTATGAGGCATGGAAACACAATTTAATAGAGATAACTACACAACTACATCCAGTATCATGTAGAATGAATACATGCACGCCGTTAAGTGTTCCGGAACAAAATGAGATTCTAGTATTATTCAGCATATCAGCTGTCGACGCAATGTATCTTTTATGAGGGACAACCTGCACTTTCATGGCATTCCTCAACAAGGAAAAAAAGCTGAGCATTAAGGCGGACGAATTCTGTTTCTTGGGCGGCTCTTTCTTCGACTCAATGGATTTTCCTGACTTACCGTTTGATCCTTTATTGACCATAAACGAATTACGAGCCTCAGCAAAAGCATCAGCAGTTTCAACAGCTTCTGACGTCCAGGAAATGCTAAGCGACCATGAAATCTAGAGACAGAAGAGTGTAGTTAAAAACTGGCTGAAGTCCTGGGTGGGTTTCCAAGTGGCATAACGAGAATCTTGTTCGAAACTCCTCATGAATCTCCTTCTCTAACAAAACGCAGTTACAGATTGGGTAATGGTGGTAACGCTGTGTTGTTTCAGCTTCAGAGCTTCGAAGATCTCGGTAAGGTTACTAGAGTGAATTTAAAAAAAAAAAACATGAATCCTCCTCAATATTTCAAACAGCCTAATTTCAATTCTTTTGGAAAAGTTTTCAAGAGGAAAAAATGTGAATAACACGTAAATATAAACAAATTGGAGAATTAAAGATGTCATAAAATTCATACAATTTATTTAGTAATAAACACACAAACATAAAACAATTCCAAACTGAATGAAAACAATGAAAAAGTAAATCATAAATTACGAAAGTGAAATAATGGTAAGACAGGCAAATATAAGCAGCAATAGGTACGACCTTGCTCGTGTCAGTGCATACACACCCTCCCACACCCATCAAATATTGCATGAAAAACACTTTCTAAGAAATAGTATAAGATGGTCACCACCGGAAACACCATTAACAGATACCAAAGGTATATAAGTCAATAACCCTTCATACCACTGGTGTAGACACTATGATTCTGTAAGAATTATAATTCAGTAAGAATCGAAGTTTTTACGATTCATGGTATATTTAAATAGGTTTTTTATCTGCATCTCTGTATATGTCTTGACACCATAAACTTCTGAACTTTGAAATTAAGGATTTTTTCTTTTTAATAAATTAAGTTCCGAATTTTTAGAAATTGCAAGGAGTTGTACAACATAGATTGACTCTAATGAAAGCAATCCATTAAATCCATTTCTCATGTAATAACTTTAGTACCATGAGTATATTTCCTGTCTACAAAATCTGTCTGTAATAACACCCTCCGTACACTAGATTTCAGGCTTGCAATCCGCCAGCCTAATAAAGGTCGCTGTTACCCTCGGTGTCTACTCCAGTTCCTGTTCCTGCTGCTGCCTTCTATACTTTGGTGAGACTCACCGCACTCTTTCTGATAGACTTAAAAGGGACCACGTAAACGTTTGACTTAGTGACACTAAGAACACTCTTGTCTACCAAGTTAGAAATTATAGTCATTTAAGTGTTTTTCTGCTGAAAATATTTATGCTTCTTTGAGTCCACACAGACGCTGTCTTGTTGAACGACTAATGCACATAACCTTCCTTACAAAATTCACTTCCTGGCTCTGTTTCAGCAGATGCCTATCTTTCTAAATTCTACGACAAAGTTTCTGATTTTCCGAATACTGGTGACCTGAACTGACCTTTGTTTCCCAACCTTTCCATATTATCTTAACCGTTCCTGTCTTCTGCTTTCTTCTTAGTTTCTAGTTTCTTTCCTGGCATGGGTCATTAAGCCTATTGCAGTGCTCCTCTTTTTAGTAATAATGGTAGGATTAGCGTCAAAATGTTACGTAAAAGGACACAGATGCAACTGTTACATTTTATTGTGACAACGTTTCGCTATCCAGGAGTTTTGTCACCTGTGTCCTTTTACCTAATGCTCCTCTTTTCGTAGTTCCAGTGTGATCTCTGGAGACCTGAGTCTAGGGATCATTATTACTGAGCTTCTCTCTTAATGATTCTAGAATACATTTATTACAGTGGTATCTCACTTTTTTTTAGGTATACCTAGACATAAGTCAACTGAAAGTTTTGCTTAACTTTTATTAATCTTCCAAATTTCAGTTTAACTTTTGTTATAGTTTTACTGGAGATTGAATTCTTTTTTTTTCCTTCTAGCTGTTGGCAACAGTTGGCCGCTGTTAGCATTGCAGTTCTTGCTGTTATGTTAACAGGGGCGAATATAACAACAGAATTAATAATGCCAAAAAGAAACAAATATAATAAATATTGTTACAAAGTAAAAAGAAGAGTAAATATGGTCTCACAGAATCTTTAATTAAATATATATAATAATAAAGTTATTAACTCTTAGTAATCAATATCAAATTCAGATCAATATTGAAAGAAATTCTTCGGATGTTTTACCTGCATATGAAGACAGATATTTTTCATCGCCCAGGTGACGAAATATTCATCACCACTGGACGAAATATTCATCACCACTGGACGTAATATTCATCACCACTGGACGTAATATTCATCACCACTGGACGTAATATTCATCACCACTGGACGTAATGTTGATCTCCACTGAACGTAATATTCATCACCACTGGACGTAATATTCATCACCACTGGACGTAATGTTCATCACCACTGGTCGTAATATTCATCACCACTGGTCGAAATATTCATCACCACTATTCATCACCACTGGACGTAATATTCATCACCAATGAACATAATACTCATTGCCAGTGGGAGTTAAATTCTGTGTGGGGAATATTCATCGGCAGGGAGCGTAATATTCATCAGCAGTGTCCGTAATACTCAACGTCAATGTCCGTAACGTTCCTCAGCGGTGTGCTTAATATTTAAGGTCTTATCTTGAAGCGCTTGCAACACTTGTGGTGTTTACATGGGAGTTGCACCACCAAGTCTTCCAGAATAAATGTTGCACTTTATTTGCCGACGCCTCGAGCATCTCCGAGTCTTTCATAATTAATCCGGCATCCAACGAGGCTCGTTCGTTTCTCCTGCAGGAGTTAATTAACAGGACGCTGCCACGTAAGTGTCAACAGCGACAAATTATACCAGACCATGAATAATTTTGGCGGGTAAGACGTACGACTCATCCATTTGTTTGGCGCCGGGTGCTGCCAGCACCTCCGTCTCCAACCTATTATATTTTCCTCTCGCTATTTTTAAGAATTTTATATATATTTTTCCGTGGTTAGTTTAAACGTCCTGGAAAAGTTTCACTGTTATATAATCTTTAGAGTGGACACTGGATAGTTGCCAGACATCTGGAAAACATAGAATGTAATTCCAATATTTAAGAAAGGAAGAAGACAAGAAATTCAGAACTGAAGGTCAGAAAGGTAGCATGTGAAATACATAATGGAGAAGATAATCAGGAGAGCGATTTCCTAAACAGTAATCAACAAGGATTTAGAGGTAGTTAATCATGTCTTACTAACATGCTGGAGTTCTATGACAAGGTCACAGATGTGAAACATGATAGAGAGGGATAAATAACTTTCGTGTTCTTGGACTGCAAAGCAGTTGATGTTGTGCCTTACAAGAGACTAGAGCAAAAACTTGAGGTGCAGTTAGGAATAAGAGGGAAGGTGGATCCAAGAGCGTCTTAGAGGAGGGAAATAAAGAGTGATTGTCCGGGAAGAGATGTCAAAATGGGGAAGAGTGACAAGTGTTGCGCTTCAATCATCGGCATTAAGACCAGAACTGTTTCTGACATATGTGAATGATATATCCGATGGGACACAATAAGCTGTTTCTGCTGACAATTTAAAACGAGTAGGAAAAAACCCAATGAGGACAAGAAAAAAGCTATAAATGGATCGGAACAAACTGCAAGATTGGTCAGATAAGTGAATACTTGAATTCAACTACCTGGACAGACTGTAGACCTCACTCAAAAGAGAGACCATATATATATATATATATATATATATATATATATATATATATATATATATATAATATATATATATATATATATATATATATATATATATATATATATATATATATATATATATATATATATATATATATATATATATATATACAAGTCGGCCGTCTCCCACCGAGGCAGGGTGACCCAAAAAGAAAGAAAATCCCCAAAAAGAAAATACTTTCATCATCATTCAACACTTTCACCACAATCATACATAATCACTGTCTTTGCAGAGGAGCTCAGATACGACAGCTGAGAAAAGTCCCTCCCAGCTGTCACTATCTCAGACCCCTCCTTTAAAGTGCAGGCATTGTACTTCCCATTCCCAGGACTCAAGTCCAACTAAATCAATTAACTGGTTTCCCTGAATCCCTTCACAAAATGTTACCCTGCTCACACTCCAACAGATCGTCATGTCCCAAAACCATTCGACTCCATTCACTCCTATCTAACACGCTCACACATGCTTGCTGGAAGTCCAAGCCCTCGCCCACAAAACCTCCTTTACCCCTTCCTCCAACCTTTTCTAGGACGACCCCTACCCCGCCTTCCTTCCCCTACAGATTTATACGCTCTCCAAGTCATTCTACTTTGATCCATTCTCTCTAAATGACCAAACCACCTCAACAACCCTCTTCAGCCCTCTGACAAATACTTTTAGTAACTCCACACCTTCTCCTAATTTCCACATTCCGAATTTTCTGCATAATATTTACACCACACATTGCCCTTAGACAGGACATCTCCACTGCCTCCAGCCTCCTCCTCGCTGCAGCATTTGCAACCCATGCTTCACACCCATATAAGAGTGTTGGTACCACTATACTTTCGTACATTCCCTTCTTTGCCTCCATGGATAACGTTCTTTGTCTCCACAGATACCTCAATGCACCACTCACCTTTTTCTTTCATCAATTCTATGGTTAACCTCATCCTTCATAAACCCATCCGCTGACACGTCAACTCCCAAATATCTGAAAACATTTACTTCTTCCATAATCCCTCTCTCCAATGTGATATCCAATTTTTCTTTATTTAAATCGTTTGATACCCTCATCACCTTACTCTTATCTATGTTCACTTTTAACTTTCTACCTTTACACACTCTCCCAAACTCGTCCACTAACCTTTGCAACTTTTCTTTAGAATCTCCCATAAGCACAGTATCATCAGCAAAAAGTAACTGTGTCAACTCCCATTTTGCATTTAATTCCCCATAATTTAATCCCACCCCTCTCCCCAACACCCTAGCATTTACTTCTTTTACAACCCCATCTATAAATATATTAATCAACCATGGTGACATTACACATCCCTGTCTAAGACCTACTTTTACCGGGAAGTAATCTCCCTCTCTCCTACACACCCTAACCTGAGCCTCACTATCCTCATAAAAACTCTTTACAGCCTTCAGTAACTTACTACCTATTCCATACACTTGCAACATATGCCACATTGCTCCCCTATCCACTCTATCATATGCCTTTTCTAAATCCATAAATGCAATGAAAACTTCTCTACCTTTATTTAAATACTGTTCACATATATGCTTCACTGTAAACACTTGATCTACACATCCCCTACCCACTCTAAAGCCTCCTTGCTCATCTGCAATCCTACTCTCTGTCTTACCTCTAATTCTTTCAATAATAACCCTGCCATACACTTTACCTGGTATACTCAGTAAACTTATCCCCTATAATTTTTACACTCTCTTTATCCCCCTTACCTTTATATAAAGGAACTATACATGCTCTCTGCCAATCCCTAGGTACCTTCCCTCTTTCATACATTTATTAAACAAAAATACCAACCACTCCAGCACTATATCCCCTGCTTTTAACATTTCTGTCATGATTCCGTCAATTCCAGCTGCTTTACCCCTTTCATTCTATGTAATGCCTCACGCACCTCCCCACACTCACATCCTGCTCTTCTTCACTCCTAAACGATGTTGTACCTCCCTGGCCAGTACATGAAATTACCGCCTCCCTTTTTTCATCGACATTTAAAAGTTCCTCAAAATATTCCCGCCATCTACCCAATACCTCCAGCTCCCCATCTACTAACTCCCTACTCTGTTTTAACTGACAAATCCATTCGTTCCCTAGGCTTTCTTACCTTGTTTATCTCACTCCAAATTTTTTCTTGTTTTCAGCAAAATTTATTGACAGAGCCTCTCCCATTCTTTCATCCGCTCTTCTTTAGCACTCTCTCACCACTCTCTTCACCTTTCTTTTACTCTCCATATACTCTGCTCTTCTATTAACACTTCTGTTTTGTAAAAACCTCTCATAAGCTACATTTTTCTCTTTATCACACCCTTTACTTCTTCATTCCACTACTCACTCCTCTTTCCTCCTGCACCCACCCTCCTATAGCCACAAACTTCTGCCCCACATTCTAATACTGCATTTTTAAAACTATCCCAACTCTCTTCAACCCCCACTACTCCTACTTGCACTAGCCCACCTTTCTGCCAATAGTTGCTTATATCTCACCCTAACTTCCTCCTCCCTTAGTTTATACACTTTACCTCTCTTACTTGCTGTTGCCATTTTCTTTTGTCCCATCTACCTTTTACCCTAACTGTAGCTACAACCAAATAGTGATCTGATATATCCGTTGCCCTCTATAAACATGTACATCCTGAAGCCTACTCATCAACCTTTTATCCACCAATACATAATCCAACAAACTACTTTCCTTACGTGCTATATCATACCTTGTATATTTATTTATCCTCTTTTTCATAAAATATGTATTACTTATTACCAAACCTCTTTCTACACATAGCTCAATTAATGGTTCCCCATTTACATTTACCCCTGGCACCCCAAATTTACCTACTACTCCATCCACAACATTTTTACCCACTTTAGCATTAAGATCCCCAACCACAATTACTCTCTCACTTGGTTCAAAACTCCCACACACTCACTCAACATTTCCCAAAATCTCTCTCTCCTCTACACTCTCTCTTCTCCAGGTGCATAAACACTTACTATAACCCACTTTTCACATCCAACCTTATTTTACTCCACATAATCCTTGAATTTATACATTTATATTCCTTCTTTACCTGCCATAACTGATTATTCAACATTATTGCCACTCCTTCTTTAGCTCTAACTCTATTTGAAACCCTGATCTAATCCCATTTATTTCTCCCCACTGAAACTCTCCTACCCCTTCAGCTTTGTCTCACTTAAAGCCAGGACATCCAGCTTCTTTTCATTCATAACATCTACAATCATCTCTTTCTTATCATTCGCACAACATCCACGCACATTCAAACATCCCACTTTGACGGTTTTCTTCTTCTTCTTTTTAGTAAGCTATACAGGAAAAGGGGTTACTAGCCCATTGTTTCCGGCATTTTAGTTGACTTTTACAACACGCATGGCTTACGGAGGAAAGATTCTTATTCCACTTCCCCATGGATATGAAAGGGAAAAGCAATAAGAACAAGAACTATTAAGATAAAATCAAAGAAAACTCAGATGAGTGTGTATACATAAATGTGGACATGTTTGCGTAGTGTGACCTAAGTGTAAGTATAAGTAGCATGACGTACATGAAATCTTGCATGTTTATGAGACAGAAAAAATGACACCAGCAATCCTACCATCATGTAAAACAGTTTCAGGTTTCTGTTTCACAGTCACCTGGCAGGATGGTAGTACCTCCTCGGTGGTTGCTGCACAACTACTACCTATATATATATATATATATATATATATATATATATGCATATGAAAAAAACAGAGGTAGTTGAATGAAAGCCCTAGGCCTTTCGTGTTGCAATCAATACATCATCAGGAGCTGTTGCAGAAAAGAGGAGGCGGCGCAAGCAAATAAGCCGAACTTGCTGAATAACAAAAATAACCATAGTGAAAAAATATTGAAATCGCCAGTGCTTTTGTGATTTCTCATATTATCTCTCTATATATGATGACATATATATATTCTTTCTTTCAACACGTCGACCGTTTCCCACCGAGGCAGGGTGGCCCAAAAGTAAAAACAAAAGTTTCTCCTTTTACATTTAGTAATGTATACAGGAGAAGGGGTTACTATCCCCTGGCTCCCGGCATTTTAGTCGCCTCTTACGACACGCATGGCTTACGGAGGAAGAATTCTGTTCCACTTACCCATGGAGAGAGGAAATAAGAACAAGAATTAGTAAGAAAATAGAAGAAAACCCAGAGGGTGTGTATATTGCTTGTACATGAATGTGTAGTGTGACCTAAGTGTAAGTAGAAGTAGCAAGATGTACCTGAAATCTTGCATGTTTATGAGACAGAAAAAAGAGACACCAGCAATCGTACTATCATGTAAAACAATTACAGGCTTTCGTTTTACACTCACTTGGCAGGACGGTATTACCTACCTGGGCGGTTGCTGTCTACCAACCTACTATCTACTACCGTTTAGTGCCTCACGAATTACTCACACTCCCGCTCACTACTCTCCCACCCTCATCCCCCATGCATCCATGCTGTCCTTCACCCGTTACCCCACAGCTGGCGCCCTCCCACCCACACAATGTCACAAGAAGTGCTGGGTTCCCAGGAATCTCCACGACAGAGCCAACGCCTTGGAACCCGTCCACGAGGCATCTGCCAGGTGTGCCATAGGAAATGCGCACTCAATCCCTCTACTGGCAACATCCGTGCACACAATGGATGTCTAGGCTCCAGGAGGGCTCCAAATGGGAACAGCCAACAGACCCTCCCAGCAGACAGAGCTGACAGCCACCCTGACTTCACCTCTACAGAGGACCTAAAAGTTGCAATCAAATTAACATCCACCAGGACGCTGACACAACAAAGCAGCTCGCCATCAAGCTGCCAGCAAATTCGCTGACCTCTTGAAGAAAGTCAACGATGCTCCTGCAAACAACGGATCCTGGCACAACCTACTGCTTTTTGGCAATGCCTGTTTGGCTGTCCCACCAAGGAGGGACAAGTCACTAGCTACATCTGTTATCAGGGCAATAAAGGCATTCCCTAGAGATGAAAACCTTGTCCGTCTCCCCTCCAGGGCGTCAAACACCCGCCAGGCAAATGTCAACAACAGGACACCTGACGCCTCAAAAATCAGGGCCCAAA
Organism: Cherax destructor; assembly: GCA_009830355.1. Taxonomy (NCBI): domain Eukaryota; kingdom Metazoa; phylum Arthropoda; class Malacostraca; order Decapoda; family Parastacidae; genus Cherax; species Cherax destructor. Next base: position 173,028 of record WNWK01001530.1, on the reverse strand, counting down.
TTAGCAGAAAAATAGAAGAGGGTAATACTATCGGAGCACTGAGGCTTATAACCAGTGAGGATACCATCGCTCCTAAGAATATCATTACAGCACAAGCCCTGAAGGACAAACATCCACCCAGGGCTCCCAGTACCAACATTGACCCCCTTGACATTGCAGCAGGTGCAGAACATTTAACCTTACGGGACGCCGATGTGTATAAAGCTGCTATGTCATTCCCACAGGGCTCAGCAGGAGGTTTCACTGGTTTAAAGCCACAACACCTAAAACAAATGCTCAATCCAGGTCTTGGTGAGGTCTCTGAGAGATTGTTGTCTGAACTCACCAAATTTTCCAATGGGTGCCTGGCTGGTAGTGTCCCAGAGGCCATTAGACCCCTTTTCTTTGGTGCCTCACTGTGTGCCCTCCGGAAAAAGGATGGAGGAATCAGACCCATTGCAGTGGGCAACACCCTTCGGCGCCTAGTTGCCAAGGCTGCAGTACGAATGGTGAGTCAAGATGCTGCCTCAATGTTGAAACCAACTCAGCTCGGTTTTGGTGTTCAACAAGGCTGTGAAGCAGCTGCCCATGCAGCACGAGCATACATCAACAACATGTCCAATGAAAAAGCCTTAATCAAATTGGACTTTGCCAATGCTTTCAACTCAGTCAGAAGGGATGCTGCTCTCCAAGCAGTTTCTAGGCACTTTCCTTCCCTCTATCCCTTCATAGAATCGTGTTATAGTGTGGCTTCTAAACTTTTGTTTGGGGACCATGAAATTGACTCGTGTGAGGGTGTGCAACAGGGGACCCTCTTGCCCCTTTCTATTCTGTCTAGTCATCAAGGATGTCACAGAAGCATTGTCCAGTGAGCTCAATATCTGGTTCTTGGATGATGGCACCTAGCTGGCACTACACAATCTCTCCTAGGAGACATCAGGAAAATTAAAGATATGGTAGAGAGCCTGGGCCTATCTTTAAACCCCACCAAATGTGAGATAGTTTCCACCAATTCACAGATGATCCAGGACATTAGGGCTGTTTTACCAGGGGCACGAGCCATTGATCCAGCCAACAGCACTCTCCTTGGTGCTCCTCTTGGGCCCAATGCCATCGCTCTGGTCCTGGAAAAAAAAATCTCAGACCTCAGGACGATGGAAGGTAGGATGAAAGACATCGATACACATGATGCCTTCTACCTACTCACCAGGTGCCTGTCAATCCCAAAACTTACATACTTCCTGAGATGCTCCCAAGCCTTCAGCAGCCCAAAACTCACGGAATATGACTCTCTCCTCAAGACCATGCTAGAGAGTGTATTGAATCTTTCCCTCGAAGATGGACAGTGGTTGCAAGCCTCACTTCCAGTCAGACTTGGGGGGCTGGGAGTACGCAAATCCTCCCAGATTGCCCTACCAGCTTTCTTATCCTCTTCCATAGCATCAAATGAGCTAATAAAACAAATTCTTCCAGACAACCTCAGTGATTCAGCAGGAATACAGGACCCTTGCTACACCAGTGCCATAACTGAATGGGAGACTCTTGCTGCTCCAACACCAAAACCTAGTGAAGAACTGGCCTACAAACAGTCAAGCTGGGACGGCCCCATCGCTGAAAAGATACTTGCCAATATGCTTAGGGCCGTAACATCAGACAGGGAAACTGCCCGTCTCCTAGCTGTGAGTGCACATCACTCTGGGGACTTCCTCCAAACAGTTCCTATTTCGGCCATGGGAACACGCCTAGACCCTAAGACCCTTCGTATTGCAGTGGCTCTGCGCCTTGCTGCCCCTATTCACACGGAATATACGTGTATTTGCAGCGATGCGCAAGCCGACCAATATGGTCTACATGGTCTTAACTGTTCTAAAACCAAGGGTTGGCATGCAAGACACAATGAAGTCAACGACATCATAAAGAGAACCCTTGCTACAGCTGGATGCCCAGCCGAGAGAGAGCCTCGATCACTAGCAGCTAACAACGCCCACAACCCAGCAAATCGCCCCGACGGGATCACCATCTATCCTTGGAAGAATGGCAAGCTCTTAGCATGGGATTATACCTGTGTGTCGACACTGGCTGACACCTACATCCATCACAGTGTCGGGCGACAGGGAGGAGCTGCTGACCACAGAGAGGAGTACAAGATCGGCAAGTACAGGGACATAAGCCAACAGTATCAATTTGTCCCAGTGGGATCAGAGACCTTGGGAGCGTGGGGAAAAAATGCAACACGTTTCCTTAAAGAACTGGGTTCCAGACTCATCGACACCACCAGGGACCCAAGGGCAGCCATGTTCATGTTCCAGCGTCTCAGCATGGCCATCCAGAGGGGAAACGCATGCTGCATACTTGGCTCGCGTCCGGCTTCGGAGGAGCTGGAGGAGATTCATAATCTTTGATATATTGTACCATTTTATTCATGTTCATGTTTTCCATTGATGTATTCTGTCTGTTAATAAAGCATTCCATTATTATATATATATATATATATATATATATATATATATATATATATATATATATTATATTATATATTATATGTGTGTGTGTGTGTGTGTTATTATATATATATATATATATATATATATATATATATATATATATATATATATATATATATATATATATATATATATATTGTAACCACAAACGAGTGGTATTTAATCAATAACAACACTGCGAGTAGACGGGGGATCGAACCTGTGTTGTTTTAGCCCGCCTCATGGTGAGCGAAAATTCTACGACGCTCTAACCCACGGGACCATTCAATCCTAAAGAATCAAGCACCCTGCAGAACTAGGTGTTGTACCGTGATACGATTCCATACGATGGGGGACATCAAGAAGTTCGTTTTCCACAGGCAAGAGGGTGTTAATCTGTGATATTCCATCCCAAGTGACGATGGTGGCAAAGGATTTTCTATCCAAACTTAAACTTTAAGTTAACACGATACGAATGTTGCTCCGCTGAGCATTAGAAAGGGGTGAACTTGAATGAAGGAATGTTGAACCAAGGCATCATCGCTTGAGTGCCAGTATGTGCGCAGTATGGCGTTGTTCATGGAGCATCTTAAAGACGCCAGTGCCGTACATTTGAAGAACTTAAAACATTGTATCTTTGACCTTATCGGGAGTACTTTCAGGCTGTGTGACAGTGTATATTGTAAGATAGCTCACCCCTCAACCCTACTTGGTAAAATCACTGCCTCCTTACCCCTGCTTAGAAAGGTCACTCCCTCTCAACTCTGCTTGGTAAGATCATTTACACACCACAAAAGTCACATCAAAGCAATTGCAAACAATTTTTAACCGATAGCTCTAACGTCCCACATTACAAAAATCTTTGAAAGAGTTCTAAGAATGAAGCTCGCCAACCACTTGGATACCCAAGAGTTGCACAACCCAGGGCACCATGGGTTGAGAGCAGGTCGCTCCTGCCTTTTACAACTACTATACAACTATGACATTGTTTGGATGCACTGGAGGGTAAACGGAATGCAGATGTGATATACACAGACTTTGCAAAAGCCTTCGAAAAATAGTCATGGTTTAATAGCACACAAAAAGCGTGCTAAAGGAATTACCGGAAAAGTGGGGAGATAGATCTTCAACTTTCTAATCATTAGAAGACAAATAGTATAGGTAAACAAGATTAAGTAGGAGTTTACAACCGTGAAAAGCTCTGTTCCACAAGGTACACTACTCGGTCCCATCCTCTTCCTCATCTCTATATCAGACATAGACAGAGGTGTAACCCAAGCACCTTGTCTTCTGCAGATACTAGAATCTGCATGAGACTGTCATCCATTAAGGACATGGTAAAGCTCCAATCAAATGTAATTATACCAAGTTTCCCAACGGGCTACGGAAAACAATATGATGTTCTATGAGGACAAATTTCAGTTAGTCAGATGATCTTATCTTCAAGGACCACAATAGTGTCACTATCACATCTGATGGGAAAATGATGTGATGGATAATGAGAACTTTCAGAACAAGTGCTGCCATGCCAATGATTAAGTCACTTGTTCTCTCTAGATTGGAATAAGGCAGGTGAAATCGCAGATCTAGAGAATATACAAAGAACCTTCAATACAAGTATAAGTTCAGTCAAGCACCTTAACTACTGGGAACCTTTGAAGCCTCGTGACCTGTACTCCCTGGAAGACAGGCGAAAAAGATGTGTTATAATTAACACCTGGAAAATCCTAGGAGTAGTCCCAAATCTGCACACTGAAATCACTCACTACGAGAGCATAAGACTAGGCAGACAGAGCAACATACCCTAAATGAAAACCAGGGATGCCATGAGTACATTAAATGAAAACACAATAAAGGTCCGGGACCCAATACTGTTCAACAGCCTCCCAGAATGCACAAGGGAAATTATTCATAGATCCCCCAATAGACCTCGACAGATACCTAAAGTCAGTGTCCGCTGAGAAGGACCGTGGTTCGGACGTTGGATCGCGTGCGGCCAGTCGTAACAGCCTTGTTGATCAGGCCCTGATCCACAGGGATTCTTGGTTAAGGTCTGCGCCGTGGGGGCGTTGACCCCCGGAACAACCTCCAGGTGGGTAGGTAGGTAGACCCTCACCCAACTTGGTAAGATCACTCTCCCTAACCCCTGCTTGGTAAGATCACTTGCCCTCACCCCAGGTTGGTAAAATTACTCTCTCTCAACCCCAGCTTGGTAAGATCACTTGCCCTCACCCCAGGTTGGTAAAATTACTCTCCCTCACCCCTGGTTGGTAAGATCACTCGCCCTAACCCCTGCTTGGTAAGATCCCTCACCCTCTCACCCCTGCTTGTAAGATCACGCACCCTCTCACCCCTGCTAACCACAGCTGACAATTTTCAATCGTAAGGATGTGAAGGGTCCCTTTGTGATTGATTTTGTTTGGAACGCTGCCGGTGGGGATTTTCTGGTCGACTGGAGCGCTGAAAGAGAGAGAGATTAGCAGAAAAGGAGGGGAAAGAGAGAGGCGGGAGTAAAGAGGATAAATAAGAGACAATAATAACATAGAAAGCGGAAAAATGAATGATGCAGGAATTACCTAGTAGTGTGGTGAATCGCAATTCTGTGGTCTAGTGTATAACTAATACAACCCTGGTATAAGATATGGGAAGGTTGAGGCGTATTATCGAACCTTCTTACACCTACTGCGGCTCCTCACACGGCAATAAATAGGTAAATAACACTGATTCAGTTGGTACGAGTTGCATCCAGGGGAAGAAAAGGTTATCCCATCGTAAATGAGAATATTGTTCCGCGTTCTTGAGTAATTCTCTCTGATTACTCCTCCAGAGTTACAATCTATATTCTTCTCTTTCTTCTTCTTCTTCTTATCATAATTATATTATTATTATTATTCATCTTTTTCTTTTTCATCTCTTCTTCTTCTCTTCCTCCTTGATCATTATCTTCAGGTTTCTGAAACATTAATTGGACAAACACTGGCTGTCTCCGTCAAACTACATAAACGTACATCTACACTATATCTAACACTTGCCTCTGCATCAGTGGAAATAAAAGTGCAGTAAGTGTCCCGGAGTGTCGTCACTACTTGGGTCTTGTACTAAACTCAGTGTTTGCAGCTACAAAAGTCAAGCTTCACACTGGCTGCTCATTGGCTCCAGAGTTTCCTTTAAAATGGATAATTTTACATTAGATGCAACTTTCGCTATCCCGTCTTGTTAACAGGTGTTTGCTTGTGACCTTCTGTCTCGCGATTGGTAACACAAGGAGCTGGTACACTGTATGGACCATGATTCGATTCTCCGTCTATTTTTTTATTTTCACGCTTTCATGTGATCCATTGTTGATTTAGATTTCTCATTCTTGCCAGAACTGAAGAATGACGAATGGGATCGACTTCAAATTTTCACCACCAGTGTGTTTTTTTTTTTAACGCAAGCCTCATGTGGAGAAAATTTCTACAGAAAGGGGGGGTATCAGCCCCCTTCAGCTCCTTTCAGCCCTTTCACCCTCTCAGAAAGGGCAAATGGCATCTTGCTTTCTGATCAACAGTTTAATTGGAAGAAGATGCAGTCAGTGTGTACCATAGTCTGGTCACTGGGTCTTGCAATATGACTGGTAATGTGATTAGAACAATTACTCTCTTACCGTAGCAGGAAAATTTACAAGAAAACCATGCATCACTTTATTCATAATGGTGGACTATAATGCACTCTCGGTGATCGATAAATATCACGAAATCTGCAATCTTGTATTGCATGTTGTTGCAGTGTCTAGCAAGGAAGAGTAATAACGCTGAAATCAAGTTGCTTTAAAACCTGCCAGGGAAAACATGCTTAACACCGGGATAACAAAGAATACTAGTGATCCGCGCGTTTCTGTTCTTCAATGACAATTCGTGGTAGAACTGTTGTGAAATTACCGCGAAGTAAAGAACAAAATCTTGAAGAACAGTTGTGTAACAGCGTAAGTGTTGCCAGTCAAGGGACACTTCTGCTTCAATCAAGACACCGATATCGGGTTACAATACCCAGGTAAGTCTAGTATGTTATAATACTACTAGTTAGGTCGGCTGCACAGCAGATATCTAGTTCATGCCTTATCTAGAATTACCATCATTAACCCGTCATGGGAGAGCCATTGAGCCCAAAAAAGTAAGTTTATCGTTATTCAGAATTCAGTTACTGAATGATATGCTGATAAAGACGCTCCTTTGGGGCAATGATATACTGATACTTATCCCTCATCAGCTACGGGGTGTAGAATAGCTGTTTCAGGTGAGAAGAGCCTTCTGGATGCAGCTGCAGATATGCTGAGACAGCAACAAAGCTAAGTATCTTTCATTCCTGTATACAGATACATAGTATATTATAATATTCTACAGATTCCCAACACCTCATCCTGCCATTGGGTGGGATTAGTCCAAATTGCTAATTTTATTTTATTTTTTCAATAAATGCTTCAAAATATTATTAACGAGCATTCTATAAGAATGACACCCCATAAGTTTAGCCGAGTAACGGCAAATCTTTTCTTTAGTTTTACTGAATTAGTTAAAAAACTTGGAACGTTTGGTATCAATTTCTTTGTCGGGCCACCCTGCCTTGGTGGGAAACGGCCTATGTGTTAATAAAAAAAATAATAAAAAATAAAAAAAATTGTTGCATGACTGTCATGTATTAAAAGCCAAAAAAACAATGAATATAATACTATTGAAAAATTAACTTAAGATGTGTAGAAGTTTGCCACATTGAGTTTAGTTTGTTGTTATTTATTTATTTTTTAACACATCGGCCGATTCCCACCAAGGCTGGGTGGCCCGAAAAAGAAAAACTTTCATCATCATTCACTCCATCACTGTCTTGCCAGAGGGGTGCTTTACACTACAGTTATAAAACAGCAACATTAACACCCCTCCTTCAGAGGGGTGGTAATGTCAGCACAAATGTCTATAGCTCTTAAGAAAACGGTGAATGTTTGCCCTATCTTGATTTTTTAGCCTATTACTGCATAAATATTTTCAGTGTTTAAGTTGAGTTCCAGCTCCTGCGCCTCTTCGGGTGTTAATAAACAGATTCTGTGCCTCATGAGGTCATACTGCCACAACTTCTTTGCACTGCGTTAGTGTTAACATTTAAACACTAGTCTTCTTGAATGTGTGTTAAACTGAACCTCCTGGGACTCCTACTGGTGATGATTTGAGCTCTTGCACTTCTTGTCAGCGTTCACCCACAGGTGTTTAGTCTCTTGAGAGAGTTAAGCTGCAGTATTTCTGCTTTTCAAGAGTATCAAGTTGCAACTGCTTTATCTATTCACGTGATACACTTGAAAAAAAAATGAAATTTTGTTCTCTAATACTATTTAGATGTCCTCTAGCCTAGTGCTATTGGTCTACCTATCTCTCAAATAATAAATATTACTTTATATAATAGATGGTGGACTTAACAATATAAGAATCTAACTTTCCTGATCCTGGACGTTAAAAGACAGTTGTCTGTCTTGGCACTCACATGTATTTTTTGCTGAAAAAGGTTTGGCTCTTGCTGTGTGAGGTCCCTCACACCACAAGGATATTATCCTCGCCCGCTGACACCTTCCTTCGTTCTTCACTGCGTGATACAATATTTTTTAAATGCTGACATTGTAGTATTTCATTTATAACTTATTTGTCATTTTTATTAATACATCGACCTTCTACCACCAAGGCAGGGTGGCCTGAGAAAAAAAAACTTTCACCATCATTCACTCCATCATTGTCTTGCCAGAGGCGTGCTTACACTACAGTTATAAAACTTCATCATTAACACCCCTCCTTCAGAGTGCCGGCACTGTACTTTCCATCTCCAGGACTCAAGTCCGGCCTGCCGGTTTCCATGAATCCCTTCATAAACATTACCTTGCTCACACTCCAATAGCACGTCAAGTCCTAAAAACCATTTGTCTCCATTCGTTCCTATCTAACATGCTCACGCATCCTTGATGGAAGTCCAAGCCCCTTGCACACAAAACCTCCTTTACCCCCTCCCTCCAACCTTTCCTAGGCCGAACTCTACCCCGCCTTCTCTCCCCTACAGATTTATATATTTCCTTCCTTCCACTCTATTATATTTCCTTCCACTCATTATATTTCCATCCTTCCACTCTATATATCCGAACTACCTCAACAACCCCTCCTCAGTCCTCTGGATAATAGTTTTGGTAATCCTGCACCTCCTCCTAATTTCCAAACTACGAATTTTCTGCATTATATTCACACCACACATTGACCTCAGACATGACATCTCCACTGCCTCCAGCCTTCTCCTTGTTGCAACATTCCTCACTTATGCTTCATACCCATATAAGAGTGTTGGTATAACTATACTCTCATATATTCCCCTCTTTACTTCCATGGACAAAGTTCTTTGTCTCCACAGACTCGTCAGTGCACCATTCACCTTCTTCCCCTCGTCAATTCTATGATTCACCTCATCTTTCATAGACCCATCCTCTGACACGTCCACTCCTAAATATCTGACGTCCTCCATACTCTCTCCCTCCAACCTGATATCCAATATTTCGTTACATAATTCTTTTGTTATCCTCATCACCTTACTTTTTCTTATATTCACTTTCAATTTTCTTCTTTTACATACCCTACCTAACTCATCCACCAACCTCTGCAACTTTTCTTCAGAATCTCCCAAAAGCACAGTGTCATCAGCAAAGAGCAACTGTGACACCTCCCACTTTGTGTTAGATTCTTCATCTTTTAACCCCACACCTCTTGCCATCACCTAAGCATTCACTTCTCTTACAACCCCATCTATAAATATATTGAACAACCATGGTGACATCACATATCCTTGTCTAAGGCCTAGTTTTTCTCGGAAATAATCTCCCTCTCTCCTAGATACTCTAACCTGAGCCTCACTATCCTCATAAAAACTCTTCACTGCTTTCAGTAACCTGCCTCCTATTACATTCATTTGCAACATCTGCCACATTGCCCCATCCCCTATACACCCTGTCATACGCCTTTTCCAAATCCATAAATGCCACATAAACGTCTTTACCCTTATCTAAATACAGTTCACGTATATGCTTCGCTGTAAACACTTAGTCTACACACCCCCAACCCTTCCTAAAGCCTCCTTGTTCATCTGCTATCCTACTCTCCGTCTTACTCTTAATTCTTTCAATAATAACTCTACCATACATTTTACCAGGTATTCTCAACACACTTATTCCCTTAAAATTTTTGCACTACCTTTTTCTCCCTTTGTCTTTATACAAAGGAACTATGCATGTTCTCTGCCAATCCCGAGGTACCTTACCCTCTTCCATACATTAAATATTCTCCGTGGTAATTTAATTAATATAGTCTAGAATGTAGTTATTTTAGGCTTTTAATTCTAGAAACACTATAATATTTGTTTAATACACAAAGTATGCTTTCCAATTTTCCTTCTTTTTTATTACACAGCATATATATAATTATAGAAGATTATGTACATAAATCCCATAACGGGTTAGGATCGAACCTATGGGAGGCAAGCCGTAAAACTGGCAGGCCGGTGTGTTAACCACTGGTCTTCGAGTGTTACGAACCTCCTTCCATGGTTCGATCCCCACCCTTTCTGTGATTTGTTTGAAATCGTGTTTTTACGATTTCGTGAATCACTATTACGTACATAGTTGAGCTGTATTTTTTGGTTTACATTCACAACTAACGTGAAGCAATGGCAAATCAATTATCATCTTTTTACGGCGATCACATGAATATATTAATGTATGCAGGTGGATTTTTGGTCACAGTTGTCTATCGGGCAACTTACGTTGCCCGATAGACAGTTCATGGTATATTGTAAAAGGTATATTTCAGGGGAACAAAATTCTTTTATTTAAATATTTTCCCAGGCAGCCGTCTGAAGCGGCCAGCCTGTATAAAGCCTCACCAGTCCTCAGATAGAATACTGTACTTACACTTGCGGCGGAGAACTTCAGGCATGCTGCGACCTCCTCCACAATGTCCAATCTGAAGCCTCACTTGTGATCCCACCCTCCTGCCACCCACCGCCCTACTATCAATTCTGCCCACTATCACCCCCGCCCGCTCCCTGTACGTCCTCCCACCAGCCCTCCCTACATCCGACCCAAACAATCTCCCAACCACCCTCTCTCCCCTCCTTCCTGCTCTCCCTAGTGACACACTGCCTACACAAATCCTCTTCCTTCCTTGGTCGCCCCTTGCTGCTTCTTCTCTCAGGGAGTAAGTGTATTTAGGTACAGGTACATATAAATACAATTATGATACATAGTCTAAATTACCTAGGATGATCCCAAAAAATCAGACAAATTAACTTATTCACATTTTTTCTTTCATAGACACTAAAAAAAAACTTTTCCTTGGAAGATATTGTCCAACGAGGAATTTTATACAAATAGCAAATATAGTATTATGCCACACACACACACATTCACACACACACACACAGTAACAGAGGTAAGGCAGGAGAGAGAAGGGTGGGTTGATTGCATTTTCCTGGACTTCAGGAAGGCCTTCGACACAGTTCCTCACATGAGATTACTAAAGAAGTTGGAAGAACAAGCAGGTATAACAGGAAAGGCACTGGAATGGATCAGGGAATACCTCACAGGGAGGCAACAACGGGTCATGGTGCGTGGTGAGGTATCACAGTGGGCGCCTGTGACGAGCGGTGTACCGCAGGGGTCAGTCCTAGGACCAGTGTTATTCCTGGTATATGTAAATGACATGACGGACGGGATAGACTCAGAAGTGTCTCTATTCGCGGATGATGTGAAAATAATGAGGAGAATCACATCGGAAGAGGACCAGGCAGGGCTGCAAACAGACCTGGACAAGCTCGACATCTGGTCTAGCAATTGGCTTCTCGAATTCAATCCCTCCAAATGCAAAGTCATGAGGATCGGAGAAGGGCAAAGAAGACCGCTGACAGAGTACAAGCTAGGCGGACAAAGGCTACAAACCTCGGCAAAGGAGAAAGACCTTGGAGTGATTATAACGCCAAGCACGTCTCCGGAGGCACACATCAACCAGATAACTGCGGCAGCATATGGGCGACTGGCAAACCTAAGATTAGCGTTCCGTTACCTTAACAAGGAATCGTTCAAGACACTGTATACCGTGTACGTCAGGCCCATACTAGAATATGCAGCACCAGTCTGGAACCCACACCTGGTCAAGCACGTAAAGAAACTAGAGAAAGTGCAAAGGTTTGCGAAAAGGTTAGTTCCACAACTCAGGGCTCTGTCTTATGAAGAAAAGTTGAGGGAAATAGGACTAACAACACTGGAGGAAAGAAGGGTCAGAGGAGACATGATAACGACATACAAAATACTGCGGGGAATTGACAAGGTAGACAGTGACAGGATGTTCCAGAGAGGGAACACAGAAACAAGGGGACACAACTGGAAGCTGAAGACTCAGATGAGTCAAAGGGATGTTAGGAAGCATTTCTTCAGCCACAGAGTAGTCAGGAAGTGGAATAGTCTAGAGAAAGATATAGTGGAGGCAGGAACCATACAAGTTTTAAGACAAGGTATGATAAAGCTCATGGAGCAGGGAGAGCAGAGACCCAGTAGCAGACAGCGAAGAGGCGGGGCCAGGAGCCGAGTCTCGACCCCTGCAACCACAATTAGGTGAGTACAATTAGGTGAGTACACACATTCACACACACACATTCACACACACACATTCACACACACACATTCACACACACACACACACACACAAATAACCCGCACATAGGAGAGAGGAGCTTGCGACGACGTTTCGGTCCGACTTAGACCATTTACAATGTCGTAAGCTCCCCTCTGCTATGTACGGGTTATTTGTGTATTGTCCGGTCACGGTATTGGGCCTTTTCATTATTCACAAATAGGCTTGGGTTCGAACCGCGGCACTGACACGGAGCAGGTTCATTTTTGCGCCAGTGAGCTATGAGGCTTTTAATATGAAGATTTGGGAAAAAACTGTTCATGTTGCCGTCAGTGACAACCATCTGTGATCCTTCTGTCTCGTCCCAGAAGCTTTCGTAGTAAATATATTTTCATAACCTCAAAGCCATATGGTCATACGGTCTATTAAGTCAAAAAGACGGTGTCAAAGACGCCAAAAAAAAAAAAAAACTCCCCAATTTAGATTGGTAAAATTTTGAAAAAAAAAAAAAAAAGGTACTTCGGCCTCCAAGACGTGGGGTAAATTTTCGAGACTTATATTGGGGGGAAAAATCGCGTTCTCGACTCCATAATTCGTAATAAGCGACTGTCAACGAATGAACAGAAGCATGCACAGGGGTACGAACCGTGACTCTGATGCATCACACCCGCTTCACCAATGAGCAACGAAGCTTGAAATAATTTCGGAACTTTTTTTCATTGTTCAATCCATTCTCCAGGCTTTTCATTGACGACTTATATTAAGTTTATTGACGATATGGCCTTGAGAGGTGTGAGAAAAGATTTATTACGAAAGCAACTGAGACTGCAGCAAGTGGCAGTAGTGTCACAGCTGCATGTAACTTCTTTATTCTAAATCATCTTATTAAAACCCTCATAGTTCAGTGCTAAAGCACTATGTGAATGATAAATTTGATAAGTAATGGAATTTAAAAAAATACTGGGTAGCTGTGATAGGAGGCATGCTGGGTGGCTGTGATGGGAGGCATGCTGGGTGGCTGTGATGGGAGGCATGCTGGGTGGCTGTGATGGGAGGCATGCTGGGTGGCTGTGATGGGAGGCATGCTGGGTGGCTGTGATGGGAGGCATGCTGGGTGGCTGTGATGGGAGGCATGCTGGGTGGCTGTGATGGGAGGCATGCTGGGTGGCTGTGATGGGAGGCATGCTGGGTGGCTGTGATGGGAGGCATGCTGGGTGGCTGTGATGGGAGGCATGCTGGGTGGCTGTGATGGGAGGCATGCTGGGTGGCTGTGATGGGAGGCATGCTGGGTGGCTGTAATGGGAGGCATGCTGGGTGGCTGTGATGGGAGGCATGCTGGGTGGCTGTGATGGGAGGCATGCTGGGTGGCTGTGATGGGAGGCATGCTGGGTGGCTGTGATGGGTGGCATGCTGGGTGGCTGTGATGGGTGGCATGCTGGGTGGCTGTGATGGGTGACATGCTGGGAGATAGGATGGGTGATATGCTGTAGTGGATGTGACTTACATATGTTGTGATTCAGAGGTCCAATATGGTCCTGACGTACACGGTGTATAGTGTCGTGAATAACTCCTTACTTAGATGTCGAAATGCTATTCTTAGGTTTGCAGACGCCCGTATGCTGCACTAGTCATTTGGTTGATGTGCGCCTCAGTAGATGTGCTCAGTAAGATGCTCACCCCAAGATCCCTTTTCCTTGAGGGACTTTTGTAGCCTCTGACCTCTTACGCTGTACTCGGTCACCGGTCTTCTTTGTCCTTCCTCAAGCTTCATAACTTTGCACTTGCTGCGGTTAAACTCCAGGAACCATTTGCTGGACCAGGTTTGCAGCCTGTCCAGGTCCCCTTGTAGAGTAACCCGATTCTCGTTCCTTTGTATTCTCCTCTTCAGTGTCATATCGTCTGCGAACAGGAACACTTCTTACTATCCCTATATATATATATATATATATATATATATATATATATATATATATATATATATATATATATATATATATATATATATATATATATATATATATACAAGTGCATCTTATACTGCCAGCTAAGTCCAACAATTGAAGAAATTAGGAAAAGAGTTAATGGGATCATTTGTGTTGTGTTGACGTGCCTAGTGAGTGTTATATTTCGTCCTGTGTATTGATCTGTGACGTTGAACACTGGCATACAAAACTCTCTCTCTCAGCAGAGAGAGAGGAAGAAAAGTTGTAGCCCGGGGAATGTGGACGATGCCGTGAATAATGTACTGTATTGATACTTGACTGTGATGAAGCTGGTCCACTGTTGACAACAACACTACCAGCGCTACCACCATGACTTCCACCACCACCACCACCACCACCACCACCATCACTACCACCACCACTACCACCACAATCACTATACCACAATCACTACCACCACCACTACCACCACCATCATTACTACCAACACCACCATCATTACTACCACCACCACCATCACTACCACCACCACCATCACTACCACCACCACCATCACTACCACCACCACCATCACTACCACCACCACCATCACTACCACCACCACCATCACTACCACCACCACCATCACTACCACCACCACCATCACTACCACCACCACCATCACTACCACCACCACCATCACTACCACCACCACCATCACTACCACCACCACCATCACTACCACCACCACCATCACTACCACCACCACCATCACTACCACCACCACAACCCCAACGACAAGATTTTATTAAGGTTTTGTCTATTTTTATTGCATCCGTGTCTTAGATTATTGACTGTGGAACTGACTGTCTCAAGAGACGCTGTACTTTCTTGTTTACCAAACAATTGACAGGACACCTGTTGTTGAGTTAGGAGATGGGCTCTGATATGACAGGGAAAGAATGTGTTTTTGTACCACTGTTAGGGCTCAGGACGCCTTTCAGTGTCCCAGGTGAGACCGTCGGTGGCTGGGGATACCTTTCGGTGACCCATAATGACTATCGGTGACTCGGGGATATGTTTCAGTGTCTCAGTGGCTATGGGTGACTGGTACCTTTCAGTGACTCATAGTGACTATGGATGGCTGTGGGATACCTTCCTGTGGCTTATAGTGATTATGGATGACTGGGGAATACCTATACGTGACCCACAGTGGCTATGGGTGACTGGGGATACCTTCTTGTCCGGCAGTGACCGTCGGTGGCTGGGATACCTTTCTGTGTCCCACAATGTGTGTGGTGGCTAGGGATACCTTTCTGTGTCCCACAATGAGTGTGGTGGCTAGGGATACCTTCCTGTGTCCCACAGTGAGTGTGGGTGGCTGGGGATACCTTTTTGTCTCCCACAATGAGTGTGGGTGGCTGGGGATACCATTCTGTCCCACTGTGACTCTTGAAGGCTCAATCGCTCTCCAGTAGCTTTGTTTATGTTGTTCATTTGGACTTCATCGCAGTGTCGATGCAAGTGTTTTCCTGCACAAACAATAATACACAATCACAGTTATGCCATTTCTATCAGTGTGGAATACTTTATGCCCTTTTGTGCGTCATTCGGATAGAATGACCCGACTCGTCAAATTTAACCAGGTCTCGTTTATCGCAGTAATATATATGCCAACTGGTCTTGTATTTGATTTTATTTGTTGAAACTGAAAATTGGGATCCGGAAAATTAAAATGTTTCTGTTTTCATTTCCAATTTGTAGGTTAGTTAAGAATGGTTTCAACCACGGGTGTTTTTTTTGGGGGGGGAACTTTTTTTTTAATCTTCAAAGGGAATTTGCTTATTTTAATTCCTGCGCTGAGACAATTTGCGTTGCGTTCCATAAAGTTGATAAATTAGACACATGTGCAACACTTGCGTATCTTTATTGTGGAAATGTTTAGCCTGACAGCGGCTTCATCAGTCCTATACAGAGGAGCCACTGTATAGCAACACGTTTCCTCAATAAAGATACCCGAGTGTTGTACATGTGTCTAATTTATCAACTTGTCGGTTCTCTGAACCATTTATCTACTTTCTCTGAAGGTGTTGACTTCGTCTCTCACCTCCATCTCCTTTTCAAAACTCTCCTTCATATTTAGTACAATATCGACATCTTTCCTAATTTCTCAATGTTATTCAATTATATTTAATTACTTTTACCTATAATAAGCATAAAGTATGATACATTGCATCAATAATTCCTCTAACTCAACTGGCCAGCGAGGTCCACCTTCAACTAGAAAATTACACCCGATCCTTTGGTTACGTGTCATATATTCCTGATAATTTCTTTGACTTTTCAATATTTTCATTTTTTTCCTCTACTTGTCCTGCCATCACTTTGTATTAATTACTGAGAGCATTCTTCATTCTCCAGGAAAAGGGAACTTACGATGAGACTCTTCCTTCAATAAATTTCTTGAACTGTAAAAAAGTTTTCTTTACCAGTTCGTTGGTATCACTAAACCAACAAACTGGTCCCCTCTCAAGTTCCTTCTTAATAAAACATGCAAACTTAATTATTTTCTACCAAAATAAGTTCAGTTATTCTGCTTCACAAGCAACTAAAGACTCCAACAATTGTCTCCAGCAATAACGCAGATTATAGAGCAGTCCCAATATGATGGTAAAATAAGCCATTGGATCTTTTGCTTTGGTTATGGCCCTCGTGGCGAGGGCCATAACCAGGAGGAGCACTGCAGCAGACCTACTGGTCCTTGCTTGGAAAGTACAATTCTAACACACCCACTCATGTACAACTGATTTTGAAATCCACACAAATTTCTGGCTTAAGTGACGCTACTTCGGAGTCTGTTCCACTCAGATGAAACTATTGCCGAACCAGAACTTTCCTATATAAGAACATAAGAAGGAGCACTGCAGCAGGCCTACTGGCCCATGCGAGGCAGGTGCAAGTCATCCACCGGCCACTGCTGCGAGTCCTGTCATGTTTAGATATTTTCAGCATATGGTTTATATGCGTTTTATTTACACAATTTTTCATTTGTACATTTGAATCATCGTCTCTAATTCTTCGTCTTTGAAGACAGAGCAAAGCTCAGTGCGATTAGTCTATTTCATAGGAAAAATTTCAGATAACTAGAACAAAACTGATTAAATCGTGCTGTTTTTTCGTGTAAATTTGTCAGGGTTATTTTCCTTACATATGTCCTCACTGAACTGCATCTGCAACATCACCGACCACAGCATCAACCTATTCAGATTATCCTGTAGCGCTCAAGTCTACTCGACAACTTTACTTATGTCATTGCTTATCGTCTCATCTTTGTCGCTTATGTATATTTAGTGCTAGCCCCTTGTTGAGCATCACCTGTAATGTCTCCCTACTCTGATTTCTCCCCATTTACGTCAGCCTTGCCTCAGTCCACGTATATTTGGATATAAAATGAGTGCCGCTTACATGAAAAACCACTCATAGAGACAAAGTTAGAGAAAGTACCTTAGAATAGTCGTAAGATCTGTTATTGGTTTTTGGCCCTACTGGGTGTAGTGAATGACAGAAATGGTACCAAAATCTGACCACCCAAATGTTGCTAAAACTGTGTCAGTTTTAAGATGGCCGCCACTGATCCTGAAAATCAGGATGGCGTCTGTAGAATACTTATTAGGTGAAGAACAATAATTTTTTTCTAGTTTAGGGTTTTAAGGGTAAAATAATACGTTGGTGCTGAAAGAATTTCATTCCAACTACTTAGACCCTAAAATTAATAAATGCGCCCAATAGTCATAAATGAAGGCATTGTAGAAATGACTCAAATATTATTTCACCTGGAAAGCAGTTTTACAACAAAAGAATGACAAAAAAAAATATTTTTGAAAACACTTTATTGACCAGCTTGATAATAATGTATTTGAGAAAGTATAGCATTTTTGATCAAAGTTTAGCTCGGAGAAATGGCTTATAAACTGCAGTCAGGTGAGTAGAAACAGGAGGAGGCGGAGTCACCAGTGAACAAATCCACTAGTGTAGGTAGGTAATATCTGTAGGTGAGACAAGCGTTGAAGAATTCCCTCTATCAAGATCTCAAGATGTTGCTCTGTCTGACAGATGTGTTCTCTAGTTCCTTAAAAAACAAAGTTAATAGTTAACTGTCATTCTCTCTCACCGTCTCTCTTTGGTCCTCTAAATCAAAGTAAAAAACTCTCACCGTCTTAGTTTAGTCCTCAAAAGTGTTCTCTAGTTCCTCTAAAATCTAGCTGGGCTGATTATCATAGAATGTAAGTTGGCATGATAAATATGCAGAAGTACCTAGTATTCTATATCTTCTTCAATTGCAACGGGAGGAACTGCAACCATTTTCTCAAATGCAGTCTACCATTTTCAGTAGTGGTAGATGGCTCATTCATATCAGACATTATTGGTACATGTTGATTGCCTTGACGTCTACCACTACAGTTCAAAAGATCAATATCATGGTCTGAAACTACATCTTGAGACAATGAAATCTGGAGAAGACTCATTTGAGGGTATTCCTGGGATCAACGCCCCCGCTGCCTGACCCATGACCATACCCAAATGTTGCACAAGTGTCTCATTCTTCCACTTATGAGGACTAAACTGAGGCGGAGAATGAGTGACAATTAACTTAATATTTACTTTTACAAATTTGCAGCGGCGACTTTCTCAGTCGATGTGTTATAACGCAAAACTGACAGAGAACATGTGTTCTTACCATCAAACATAACAGCCATCGCTAACCTGCCGAGGTTTGTCTGTCAGTGAGGTTCTTGCCTGTTGAAGTGAATGCATTCACGCAGGGTTTGAAGTGTCAGAAATATGTATTTCTTTATATGTACCATCCCTTGTCCATTACACTAGTTTCACCTGGATTAACCATAAACAAGGGACGCTGAATCGCATACTGTAAAAGCATTAAGAAATACTAGTGTGCACACTGCCTAGGGTACGAGTCTCTTGACTGACTGTGATCTAACATACCTAGAGTACGAGTCTCTTGACTGACTGTGATCTAACATACCTAGAGTACGAGTCTCTTGAGTGACTGTGATCTAACATACCTAGAGTACGAGTCTCTTGACTGACTGTGATCTAACATACCTAGAGTACGAGTCTCTTGACTGACTGTGATCTAATATACCTAGAGTACGAGTCTCTTGACTGACTGTGATCTAATATACCTATAGTATGAGTCTCTTGACTGACTGTGATCTAATATACCTAGAGTACGAGTCTCTTGACTGACTGTGATCTAATATACCTAGAGTACGAGTCTCTTGACTGACTGTGATCTAATATACCTAGAGTACGCTTATGCAAGAATGTCTCGTGACTGACTGTGATCTAACATACCTAGAGTACGAGTCTTGACTGACTGTGATCTAATAAACCTAGAGTACGAGTCTCTTGACTGACTGTGATCTAATATACCTAGAGTACGAGTCTCTTGACTGACTGTGATCTAATATACCTAGAGTACGAGTCTCTTGACTGACTGTGATCTAACATACCTAGAGTATGAGTCTCTTGACTGACTGTTATCTAACATACCTAGAGTACGAGTCTCTTGACTGACTGTGATCTAATATACCTAGAGTACGAGTCTCTTGACTGACTGTGATCTAATATACCTAGAGTACGAGTCTCTTGACTGACTGTGATCTAATTGTGAGGGAAAAGTAGAGTATAATTATGGGTTAAGGTTGTTAGTCTGCCGGCGGTCATTCACGGGTTCAGCCACTGCTTCCCTCTGGCGGGCCGAAACAGAACCCCCTTTTCTGGTGGTAGTTACCTTACCTGGTGACAGTGAAATTGTGGAGAGTCACTACACCTCCACACTTCTCCTGAACAGGTAAGGTGCTCTACCAGGGGTATATTTTTTGTTTGTGGTTGATTTAAGGTTACCAGTAATTTCTTCCATCTTAAAGTAAACATGTTATCCTTTTTCTTTCTTACGTGTTATGTTTACTTACTTGTGGTAACTATTCTTTATTTTCTCTTTATCAGCTCTGCTGCTGGCCTGGTCAGCTGGTACAGACGCCAGTTTTAAAGGAACTAGATGTACGTCTCTCTGACTTGGTTTTTGTCTACTCTTCCGCTTCTAAATCTTACGTAGCTCGACCAAGTGGCATCCGAGAATTCTTAACTACCCAGGATAACCATCCAACATCTCGTCTACACCAGAGACTCAACCTGGGCCTTATATTCTCCTACTCTCCATCCTGCCAGAACCAAAACGGCCTATATTTTTTATATATTTTATTAAAAACTTAAAATTCTTAGGGTAGGGTATGGCACGGGTTCCATGCAGCATCTGCACTACTTGCGGTGTTGAGGTCCTCTTGGGCGTGGAGGGGGATTTACGCCCCTTTCATTCCTCCTAGGAGCTATTCCTCCACGTTCCCCCCTTTTTTTCCTACCCGAGAGTCATTATTTGTTTTTATTATTTTTTCCATTATATTTTGTTCAGGTTTAAGGCGTTCCCCTGACACTAATATACCTAGAGTACGCTTATGCAAGAATGTCTCTTGACTGACTGTGATCTAACATACAGTTGTTTGCCACTTGCTGAGGCAAGACAGAACGTTATGCCTTGCCTCAGAGAATTTCCCCTCCCACCTGTTGCCATCTTCCAACATTGCATAGCTCCTGACGACGCATGAGAGTGCGAAAGATCTTGAGCTAAATATTTCCATTCCCATGTGGCTTGTACAAACACACACACACACACACAGATAGATACATACATATAATCACTTCAATATATACCTGCCCCTGTTTCCAAAGGATTTTTCTTCACTATCAAATACCTATTCCATCTCAGCAATCACCTGTTTTTGTTATTGTCTGGCACTTTTGTTTGTCTTCCATATAGCCCTACTTTATTAAATTAGTGTAGATCAGAAATGCACAAACAAGTCTATGTAAACTCAGAAAACCACAGAAAAATAGTACTTTATATTTCTGCGTCACAAGGAAGTCCTCTTGTTGATGGTCTCAGCTTGAGGTCAAACACAGTTCTCATTAAGTCACTCTTTTATTATCTCCATGTAGGCTTGCTTTCGGCGTTAACCGGTGTTAACCCCACCTTTATGTTTGTACTTCATAATATTAACCCCACTTTGCTGTTTGTACGTCATAATATTAACCCCACCTTGGTGTTTGTACGTCATAATATTAACCCCACCTTGGTGTTTGTACGTCATAATATTAACCCCACCTTGGTGTTTGTACGTCATAATATTAACCCCACCTTGGTGTTTGTACGTCATAATATTAACCCCACCTTGGTGTTTGTACGTCATAATATTAACCCCACCTTGGTGTTTGTACGTCATAATATTAACCCCACCTTGGTGTTTGTACGTCATAATATTAACCCCACCTTGGTGTTTGTACGTCATAATATTAACCCCACCTTAGTGTTTGTACTTCATAATATTAACCCCACCTTAGTGTTTGTACTTCATAATATTAACCCCACCTTGGTGTTTACACGTCATAATATTAACCCCGACTTGGTGTCTATACGTAATAATATTAGTAACGAACTGTTATAGCAATCTTATTCTGGTTGCCACATTGAGTACACTTTCAAACTTCAGAGTTGGTTGAACTGGGTCCCGCCAGCCGCCTCTTCACACCAACAAACTCAAATACTCGCCTTACAACTTCGCTCAGCCCGCAGCCACTTACCAGCTTCTCAACACTTTAACCAATACTTCAGCATCTATCTTCACCATCTGCGCTCCTCAAGTTGTGGAGATTCTGAATATTTCCTCACCTTGACCAGCTGTCTCAGTTTCACGATCTGTCTGATTCACACTGCTTGGTCCTGTCTCCCACCACCTCTGTATCTCCCACCACCTCTGTATCTCTCACCACCTCTGTATCTCCCACCACCTCTGTATCTCCCACCACCTCTGTATCTCGCACCACCTGTGTCTCCCTTCACCTGTGTCCCCCGCTACCTATGACTCCCACCACTTCTGAATCTCCAACAACCTTCCTCTGTCTCCCAAAACTTCTACCTTCTGTATCCTGCCTCACCCTTACACCACCTATCCCTGTCTCCCAACATTTGTCCCTGTCTCCTGGTAGCTGTCAGTGCCTCCCACTCCCTGTCTCCCATCCAACAACCATACCTCCTACCCCTCTCCCTGTTTATCTTGCACCTTCTGTCCTTATATCCCACCACCTGTCTCTCCCATCACCTTCCCTTGATTCCACCACCTGTCTCCGTCTTTCTTCCCTTGTCCCGTTCAGCTTCAAATTTTCAGAATGGATGTTCTGAAACAAGGAAAATAGTCATGTAAATATTGACATGTGCAGCTGTGTTCTGGTCAGATATATATTGACAATTACCGGATCTACATTTCCTTGCTAAAACTAGGGAATAACTCTTCTGACTGGTTTTAAAACTTTCAACACTGGCGTATCTTACTAATGGAGCATGTAGGAGCCAATCTAAGACTTTATATTATTAATACTTTATATTAATAAGACTATATTAATAATAAAACATTTTATCCATGAAATAACTTGAACGTGCCTATTCTGACCGGTTTTTAGCATATTTGTCTTTATCCAATCAATCCCAGCCGCTTGAGCCCCTTTCATTCTACCCACTGCCTCATGCACTTCCCCCACACTCAGAGTTTACAACACGTTTGTATGTTAGGTAAGGTCAGGTTTCAACGGAACACTATAAATTTGAGTTAACAGGCGATAAGATAGTCCTGCCGGACAAACAGAAAATAGGCAGCCAGTGCGAGCGTCTCTGTTGTTAGTGCACTTAACTCTCACACTGAGTGTCCGTAGTTCGATCCTCGGTACGGATAGAAACATTGCGCGTGTTTCCTTACACCTGTTGTCCCTGTTCACTTAACAGTAAGTAGGGACCTGGGTGATAGCCGACTGATGTGGGTGGCATCCTGGGGACAAGATTAACCTAAGTTGCCCGAAATGCTCTGCATAACAAGAGGTTTTCTGTATATGTCATTTATGTTAGCTATGGTCTAAGTTGTATCATGTGCTTGTAGAAATAAACTATTATTATTATTATTTATTAAAACATCGGCCGATTCCCACCGAGGCAGGGTGACCCAAAAAAGAAGAAACACTTTCATCATTCACTCCATCACTGTCTTGCCAGAGGCGCGCTCACTCCTTCAGAGTGCAGGCACTGTACTTCCCATCTCCAGGACTCAAGTCCGGCCTTCCAGTTTCCCTGAATCCTTTCATAAATGTTACCTTGCTCACACTCGAACAGCACGTCAAGTCCTACAAACCATTTGTCTCCACTCGGTCCTAACACGCTTACGAACGCTTGCTGGAAGTCCAAGTCCCGAGTACACGAAACCTCCTTTACCCTCCCTCCAACCCTTCCTATTATTATTATTATTATTATTATTATTATTATTATTATTATTAACTGTTCAGACTCGGTCAACAGCCACCCCAATGGAAATAAGTCACTGTCTGATTTTTTTGGGTTACCCTAGGTACTTTACACATATGGTGCTATGTATGATAATCTATGTAATTGTATTTGTGTATATCTGAATAAACTTACTTATTTACCCATTTGATAGCTTTAACAACAGTGCCATGTTGTTAAAAATTCAGAGAACAGGCTGCTATTCGACATCTTTTAAAAATTTAAACTATCTCCTCATAACCAGAAATTTTCGAAAGTGAACATCTAGGACATACGCACAATGTAAACAATGAAAATTAAAAAAAAAATTACCTCCCGCCAATTACTGTCCTAAACTTCGCACATTTTCCATATTCTTTGTTCTTAATTAAGAAAAATATTCCCACAAAATCTTCTACTTATGACCATAATACCAGATAAACAGTTCGAAAAATTCTTAAGTTTCCCATCTGATTCCTTCCCCAAGTGTGTTCCTCTCACTAGTGCAACCTGGGTGCACCTATGTGCATCCAAGTTCTCACTTATACTACCTGAGTACACATATGTGTATCCAGGTGCTCACTCACACTACCCGGGTTCACCAATGTATAACCAGGTGCTCATAATAGCTGGGTGCACCCATGTATAACCAGGTGCTCATACTACCTAGGTGCACCAATGTACTATCCAGGTGCTTACTCATGCTACATTGGTACACCTATTTACAAGCAGATGCTCGCAAACACTACATGAATACACCTATTTACATGTATGTTCTCACTAATTCTACCTGGATGCACCTGTGTACCTATACAGGTGCTCAGTCATAAAACTAAGTGTACCTATGTACTTATCCTGCAGCTGTTACGTTATTGTAAGATATTTTTGTCTGTTGTTGATCTTTCACAAATGGGAAAGTTTCATCTATTAAAACAAGGTTTCTAAAAAAATATTATTTAAAAATTAAATTATTTTTGATAACGTATTTTTTTAATTGGATTCTCTCGCTTTACTAAAGTTACGATCAAGTGTTTGGTGTTATCATGTGTTATGTGGTGTTGTCTTGTGTTATGTGGTGTTGTCTTGTGTTATGTGGTGTTATCTTGTGTTATGTGGTGTTATCTTGTGATATGTGGTGTTGTCTTGTGTTATGTGGTGTTGTCTTGTGTTATGTGGTGTTGTCTTGTGTTATGTGGTGTTGTCTTGTGTTATGTGGTGTTGTCTTGTGTTATGTGGTGTTGTCTTGTGTTATGTGGTGTTGTCTTGTGTTATGTGGTGTTGTCTTGTGTTATGTCGTGTTGTCTTGTGTTATGTCGTGTTGTCTTGTGTTATGTGGTGTTATTTTGTGTTATGTGATGTTGTCTTGTGTTATGTGGTGTTGTCTTTTGTAATATGGTGTTGTCTTGTGTTATGTGGTGTTGTCTTGTGGTATGTGGTGTTGTCTTGTGTTATGTGGTGTTATCTTGTGTTATGTGGTGTTATCTTGTGTTATGTGGTGTTATCTTGTGTTATGTGGTGTTGTCTTGTGTTATGTGGTGTTATCTTGTGTTATGTGGTGTTGTCTTGTGCTATGTGGTGTTGTCTTGTGTTATGTGGTGTTGTCTTGTATTATGTGGTGTTATCTTGTGTTATGTGGTGTTGTCTTGTGTTATGTGGTGTTATCTTGTGTTATGTGGTGTTGTCTTGTGTTATGTGGTGTTGTCTTGTGTTATGTGGTGTTGTCTTGTGTTATGGGGTGTTGTCTTGTGTTATGTGGTGTTGTCTTGTGTTATGTGGTGTTGTCTTGTGTTATGTGGTGTTGTCTTGTGTTATGTGGTGTTGTCTTGTGTTATGTGGTGTTGTCTTGTGTTATGTGGTGTTATCTTGTGTTATGTGGTGTTGTATTGTGTTATGTGGTGTTGTCTTGTGTTAAGTGGTGTTGTCTTGTGTTATGTGGTGTTGTCTTGTGTTGTCTTGTGTTATGTGGTGTTATCTTGTGTTATGTGGTGTTGTCTTGTGCTATGTGGTGTTGTCTTGTGCTATGTGGTGTTGTATTGTGCTATGTGGTGTTGTCTTGTGCTATGTGGTGTTGTATTGTGCTATGTGGTGTTGTCTTGTATTATGTGAAGCTATCTTGTGTTATGTGATGTTATATTGTGTTTTGTGATGTTGTATTGTGTTATGTGATATTATCTTGTGTTAGGTGATACATTGTGTTAGGTGATGTTCTTTTGTATGTGATATATTTTGTTATGTGATGTATTATGTGATGCTTTCTGTGTTATGTTATCTTGTGTTATGTGATATGTGATGTTATTTATGTTATGTAATGTTATATAATGTAAAGTGATGTAGTATTATGTGATGCTACCTGTGTTATGTGATGTTATCTTGTGTTATGTGATGCTACCTGTGTTAAGTGATGTTATCTTGTATTATCACACTGAGATGTTTTTTTTTATTAACACATCGGCTGATTCCCGCCAAGGCAGTGGCGCCCGAAAAAGAAAAAAAATCATCATTATTCACTCCATTAGGTAGTAGGTTGGTAGACAGCAACCACCCAGGGAGGTACTACCATCCTGCCAGGTGACTGTGAAACAGAAACCTGAAACTGTTTTACATGATGGTAGGATTGCTGGTGTCTTTTTTCTGTCTCATAAACACGCTGGATAACAGGTATATCTAGCTACTTCTACTTACACTTAGGTCACACTACACTGGCATACACATGCATATATATACATACACATATCTAGGTTGTTCTTTTTCTTAATAGCTCTTGTTCTTCTTTATTTTCTCTATTGTCCATGGGGAAGTGGAAAAGAATCTTTCCTCCGTAAGCCATGCGTGTCGTATGAGGCGACTAAAATGCCGGGAACAATGGGCTAGTAACCCTTTCCCCTGTATACATTTACTTATAACGAGAAGAAGAAAAACTGAGATGATGTATGTTTTCACTTAATCCTCAGAAGAATCCACAGGTAAATGATGGACAGACTCCAGAACAGGAACACAGCTTAAAGAAAATATTTTCTCCACTACGTGTTCTGCTTTGAGTCAGAGCAGCGAACTTAGGGCAGTATGTTTCTTCAGTTATTTTATGGACTTTGACCAGAGAATATTGGGATCATATATAATATCCACAGAAAATAATTGACTGATCTAAATATAACTCACATTTTTTTTCTCCTATGCATGACACGTACTAGGACGACAAATAATTGTGAAAAATAATATATAATTTCATAATTATTCGTTTCTTTCAAATTGTTGTAGGTTATGATACATATCTCCAAAACTGCTAAAAGGAATTACATAATATAATCTACATATTTAAACTGTTATATTTGTCTCTAATTTTTTGGCATGACGGCCTAATATATAACTGCTTTAATTTTGCACATATAATTTGCGAATTAGAGCCTACAAAGGCCACCTAAATAACAAACATCCAGCTTGGTACACCAGGGGTAATAGTTTGAGGTGCTAACTTAAAGGGAATCAGTCTTCAAAGACGTCAGCTTTAAATGATTTAAGTCAATCAACTGAGGAATTCTCTAAATCATTGAGTGGAAATCAATATATCAATTTGTTTAATAAAACTGGTAAATTGGGACTTACAAGTGTGCGAAACATCGCAGTGCTGGAAGTTGGAAGCCAACCAAAAGTCAATCTCCTGAAATATCTCGAAATCCAATTTTTTTTTTTTTGTATTGTTAGTGTATTAAAAGTGGATTAATACGACTTAAACTTATATTATAAGGAACGTATAATGTCTAAAACATTGTATCAGTTAAGAATTGACGCTGTTCAGAGGAAGCAAAGTCAAGATATTTCACAATTAAAAAACCGATAATTAACAAAAAATGTCACCTACACACATTAAAAACAATCGCAGGTTACTTTTAAAGAGAACACAACACTGCGGTGGGTTTGAAAGCAACCATACCAGACGGTGAGAAAAGAGTAGACAGATGCTGCATCCCAGTGAAAAGCAGGAGCGCCATGAATGCTATGAGAAAACACAGAAAATGTCCGGGGCCCAAGACTGGTCAACAGCTTCCCATTATGCATACGGGCAATTATCAATAGACTCCTTGCTGCCTTCAAGAGGTACCTGGAGAGGCTCCTAAAATAAGTACCGGATCAGCCGGGCTGTTATTCGTACGCTGGGCTACGTGCAGCCAGCAGTAACAGCCTGGTTGATCAGGCTTTGATCCACCGGGAGGCCTGGTCAGGGATTGGGCCGCGGGGTCGTTGACCCCCGGAACCCACTACAGGTAGACTCCAGGAAGGTATAATAAAACACAAGGAAAGTTTTATTTAACATAGACCAGAGAGCACCAGCACATGTTATTTACTGTATTATTCTTCCCATAGTGAGTATGCACTATTGAGTGTGCACTAGCGACTGTGCACTAGTAACTGTGCATTAAGGACTGTGCATTAAGGACTGTGCACTATTGAGTGTGCACTATTGAGTGTGCACTAGTGAGTGTGCACTAATGAGTGTGCACTAGTGAGTGTGCACTAGTGAGTGTGCACTAGCGACTGTGCACTAGTAACTGTGCATTAAGGACTGTGCATTAGGACTGTGCACTATTGAGTGTGCACTATTGAGTGTGCACTAGTGAGTGTGCACTAATGAGTGTGCACTAGTGAGTGTGCACTAGTGAGTGTGCACTAGCGACTGTGCACTAGTAACTGTGCATTAAGGACTGTGCATTAAGGACTGTGCACTATTGAGTGTGCACTATTGAGTGTGCACTAGTGAGTGTGCACTAGTGAGTGTGCACTAATGAGTGTGCACTAGTGAGTGTGCACTAGTGAGTGTGCACTAGTGAGTGTGCACTAGTGAGTGTGCACTAGTGAGTGTGCACTAGTGAGTGTGCACTAGTGAGTGTGCACTAGTGAGTGTGCACTAGTGAGTGTGCACTAGCAATGATACAATTGTATTAGTTATTGTTAAGTTGTAAAGATAGAAGCTTGTAGTACCCACACTCCTGTAGTACCCACACTCTTGTAGTACCCACACTCTTGTAGTACCCACACTCCTGTAGTACCCACACTCCTGTAGTACCCACACTCTTGTAGTACCCACACTCCTGTAGTACCCACACTCCTGTAGTACCCACACTCCTGTAGTACCCACACTCTTGTAGTACACACACTCCTGTAGTACCCACACTCCTGTAGTACCCACACTCTTGTAGTACACACACTCCTGTAGTACCCACACTCCTGTAGTACCCACACTCCTGTAGTACCCACACTCCTGTAGTACCCACACTCCTGTAGTACCCACACTCCTGTAGTACCCACACTCCTGTAGTACCCACACTCTTGTAGTACCCACACTCTTGTAGTACACAAACTCCTGTAGTACCCACACTTAAAGTACCCACACTCTTGTAGTACCTACACTCCTGTAGTACCCACACTTGTAGAACACACACACTTATAGTACCCACTCTGCCAGTTCCCCCACACTGCCAGTTCCCACACTCTGCCAGTTCCCACACTCTGCCAGTTCCCACACTCTGCCAGTTCCCACACTCTGCCAGCTCCCACATTGCTGTATTACCCACACTTTTGCATTACCCACTCTCTTGTAGTACCCACACTCTTGCAGTACCCACACTCTTGCAGTACCCACACTCTTGCAGTACCCACACTCTTGCAGTACCCACACTCTTACAGTACCCACTACAAGAGTGGCTCTTGCTGCTTGAGGCCCGCTGCCCCACATCTATCACACAATGGTTTATCTGGCACCTGGAGAAGATACCTGTCCAGTTTTACCTTGAAGACTTCTACTATTGTTCTTGCAGTGTTTCTTATATCTTCTGTTAAGATATTGAAAAGTCTAGGGCCACGAATGTTGATACAGGGCTATTTTATTGTGCCCTTCGCACCCCTGCATTTCACAGTGTGTTTTTATAGCAGTGTGTAGGTTTGGGACCAGGCACTCGAGTACTTTCCGGGTATAAATTATCATGTAACTCTCTTCCTCTCCAGTGAGTACGTATTCCAGACTTCAATACCCCCTGTGTTGCAGTACCCACAGTTTTGCAGTACACACAGTGTTGCAGTACCCACAGTGTTGCAGTACCCACAGTGTTGCAGTACCCACTGTGTTGCAGTATCCATAGTTTTGCAGTACCCACTGCGTTGCAGTACCCCCTATGTTGCAGTACCCACAGTATTACAGTACCCAAAGTGTTGTAGTACCCAGAGTGTAGCAGTACCCACAGTGTTGCAGTACCCCCTGCGTTGAAGTACCCACAGTGTTGCAATACCCACTGCGTTGCAGTACCCACACTGCTGCATTATCCACACTGTAGTAGTACCCACGCACTTGTAGTACACACACTCTTGTAGTAGCCACACTCTGGCAGTACCCACACTCTGGCAGTACCTTCACTGAAGCAGTACCCTCACTGCAGCAGTACCAACACTCTAGTAGTACCCACACTTATAGTACACACACTCGTGTAGTACCCACACTCTGCCAGTACCCACAATGTTGCAGTACCCACAGTGTTGCAGTACCCACACTGCTGCATTATCCACACTGTAGTAGTACCCACGCACTTGTAGTAGCTACTCTCAGGCAGTAAACTCACTGCTGCAGTACCCACACTCAAGTAGTACCCACACTCATAGTACCCACACTCGTGTAGTACCCACAGTGCTGCAGTACCCTCTGCGTTGCAGTATCCACAATGTTGCAGTACCCACAGTGTTGCAGTACCCACAGTGCTGCAGTACACAGTGTTGCAGTACCCACAGTGCTACAGTACCCATAGTGTTGCAGTACCCAAAGTGTTGCACTACCCACAGTGTTGCAGTACCCAAAGTGTTGCAGTACCCAAAGTGTTGCAGTACCCACAGTTGTGTTTATATGAAAAATAATGCAATTTTTGGGCCTCTATTTCCGGCAGGAAAGTGATGCCGCCAGCTGTGTGTGTGTGTGTGTGTGTGTACTCGCCTAGTTGTGGTTGCAGGGGTCGAGTCATAGCTCCTGGCCCTGCCTCTTCACTGGCCGCTACTGGGTCTCTCTCCTTTCGCCATTAGCCTTATCATACCTCTTCTTAAAGCTATGAATGGATCCTGCCTCTACTACATCGCTTCCCAAACTATTCCACTTCCTGACCATTCTGTGGCTGAAGAAATACTTCCTAACGTCCTTGTGATTCATCTGAGTCTTCAACTTCCCTTGTTGCTGTGTCCCATCTCTGGAACATTCTGTCTCTGTCCACCTTGTTAATTCCTCTCAGTATTTTATATGTCGTTATCATGTCCCCCCTTTCTCTCCTGTCCTCCAATGTCGTCAGGTCGATTTCCCTTAACCTCTCCTCGTAGGACATACCCCTTAGTTCCTTGACTAGTCGTGTTGCAAAACTTTGCACTTTCTCTAGTTTCTTTATGTGCTTGGTTAGGTGTGGGTTCCAATCTGGTGCTGTGTACTCCAGTATGGGCCTAACGTACACAGTGTACAGGGTTTTGAACGATTCCTTATTAAGATGTCGAAATGCTGTTCTTAGGTTTACTAGGCGCCCATATGCTGCAGCAGTTATTTGGTTGATGTGCGACTCAGGAGATGTGCCTGGTGTTATACTCACCCCAAGACTTTTTTCTTGGGTGAGGTTTGCAGTCTCTGGCCCCCTAGACTGTACTCCGTCTGCGGTCTTCTTTGCCCTCCCCGTTCTTCATGACTTTGCACTTGGTGGGGTTGAACTCCAGGAGTCAATTCCTGGACCAGTCCTGCAGCCTGTCCAGATACCTTTGTAGTTCTGCCTGGTCCTCGTCCGATTGAATTCTTCTCATCAACTTCACATCATCTGCAAACAGGGACACTTCGTAGGTTATTCCTTCCGTCATGTCGTTCACAAATACCAGAAACAGCACCGGTCCTAGGACTGACCCCTGTGGAACCCCACTCGTCACAGACGCCCACTCTGACACCTCGCCACGAACCATGACTCGCTGCTGTCTTCCTGACAGGTATTCCCTGATCCATTGGAGTGCTTTCCCTGTTATCCCTGCCTGGTCCTCCAGCCTTTGCACTAATCTCTTGTTTGGAACCGTGTCAAACGCCTTCTTACAGTCCAAGAAAATGCAATCTACCCACCCTCTCTCTCTCTTGTCTTACTGCTGTCACCCTGTCATAGAACTCCAGTAGGTTTGTGACACAGGATTTCCCGTCCCTGAAACCGTGTTGCCTGCCGTTGATAAGCTCATTCCTTTCTATGTGTTCCATCACTCTTCTCCTGATAATCTTCTCCATGACTTTGCATTCTGTACATGTCAGTGACACTGGTCTGTAGTTAAGTGCTTCATGTCTGTCTCCTTTTTTTAAAGTTTGGGACTACATTTGCTGTCTTCCATACCTCAGGTAGTCTCCCTGTTTCGATAGATGTGTTGAATATTGTTGTTAGGGGTACACATAGTGTGTACTCATCTAGTTGTGGTTGCAGGGGTCGAGTCATAGCTCCTGGCCCCGTGTGTACTCACCTAATTGTGGTTGCAGGGGTCGAGCCTCAGCTCCTGGCCCCGCCTCTTCTTTGTCTGCTACTGGGTATCTGCTCTCCCTGCTCCATGAGCTTTATCATACCTTGTCTTAAAACTATGTATGGTTCCCGCCTCCACTATATCATTCGCTAGACTATTCCACTTCCTGACTACTCTATGGCTGAAGAAATGCTTCCTAACATCCCTTTGACTCATCTGAGTCTTCAGCTTCCAGTTGTGCCCCCTTGTTTCTGTGTTCCCTCTCTTGAACATTCTGTCACTATCCACCTTGTCGATTCCCCGCAGTATTTTGTATGTCGTTATCATGTCTCCTCTAACCCTTCTGTCCTCCAGTGTTGTTAGTCCTATTTCCTTCAACCTTTCTTCATAGGACAGTCCCCCGAGTTGTGGGACTAACCTTGTCGCAAACCTTTGCACTTTCTCTAGTTTCTTGGGTTCCAGACTGGTGCTGCAGTGTGTGTGTGTGTGTGTGTGTGTGTGTGTGTGTGGCGGTGTGTGTATACTCACCTAATTATGGTTGCAGGGGTCGAGACTCAGCTCCTGGCCCTGCCCCGTGTGTGTGTGTGTGTGTATCTCCAGGAGGATGACAAAGCTCCTTGAGAGCGAAACGTTGCCACAATAAATGGAACTCTTGGCTGAAGTTTGTGGAAGATGACCTAAGAACTCACCACCTCTCGAATGTGAGGTTAAACGAAACAAGAGAAACTATAATTAGTTTCTCTTGTTTCGTTTAACCTCACATTCGAGAGGTGGTGAGTTCTTACGTCATCTTCCACAAACTTCAGCCAAGAGTTCCATTTATAATTTACCCCATCAGCTTTATCAACCCTGGTGAACTATAGGGAAAATTTCAGGAACAACTGAACGTTGCAGGCTGCTTCTGATAAATTATTCATAAATAATTCCCGATTTTGATTTCCATACGATAACTTTATCGTATTGTCAACAATGAAGTATCCTACTCAGAAAAAAATTATGGGTATAGTTACCATTTTGGCAATTTTAATTAATTTCGAAATACTGTGTTACTATCTTTCATTAAATATCTTGAGTTCGCCTCATTAACCATTTATGAAATGGTCTGAAACGTTTTTGGGTTTAGGCTGAGTTGGTGTAAATCTTTGTATTATCTAACCTGTTAATGAACTTGTAATTGATTATTTCTGTACAATAACTGGAAAATGCATCTTCTGCTCGGCTTCAAACTTTTACTGTTGATGAGTTGTTCTCGATGGAAGCTATGTTTTCATTTTGTATTGAGTAAGTATTAATATGCCAGTGTTATTATATTGTTTATGGTGAAATTGCTGAAGAATGTTAAGTAAAAGGACACAATTGCAACTAATGTGACATTTTATTGTGGCAACGTTTCGCTCTTTAGGAGCTTTGTCAAGCCGTTTTAAACTGAAGAATGATCGGCTTCAGCCTATAATGCTGGGGAACTTTACCTAGATAAAAGTTTGCAATGATTTTGGTTTCATCCGATGCCATTTTATTTCATTTGTTTTGAAGAAATTACCCAAATTGAATACTGTTCTTCACGGTTAAATATAAAAATACCTTGTACAATTGGCCTCAAAACTTCAACACAGATAACTCTATAATGCAGTTTCTGAACGGCTTCAAACTTCATGTTGTGTGGTACTGATCACGGCGAGATAACTAGAGAATGCCTCTTCAGATAGGCTTTATACGTTCGAAGCTCGGCTTTCCTGGTGGAAGGTATGATTTAGTTTTGGGTTGTTTAGGTCCCAATTTTTTATTGTATTGAAGATATTTGGAAATTAGAAATAGTGGTTATTGTGGGATAATTTGGGAATACCTCATTCAATTACCTTCAGAGCATCCACGGCTGGATCCTGATAGCGCATCCTCTGATTGGTTGATTACTGAGGTGCTGGTGCATTTTGGGAATTTAGATCCATATGAAATTACCTCTTCAGATTGGATTTAAACGTTCAAGGTTGGTTTTTTGTAGTGGATGACTTGAATTACTTTTTGTTTGGGTAATTCTAATTTCCGATTTGTGAAGAAATTGGGGTAATTTGTGAATTCTTCAGGCAGTATCATACTTAACTGCCTTACAAAATTAAGCCACATTCTGCACTATTCCTATGGCGTGATTTGATATACAGGGAACCGGGGTTGTGGCGACACTTCTCTCTGGTTACACAGAGGCAGAAATACATATATACTTGAACACATATCTGCACCGGGAGTACACCCAATGGACAGGATAATTTTTTATAAACTAAACGTCTTTATACACATAACCCGAACATTGAAGAGAGAACCTTACGACTACCACCACTACTACCACCACCCCTACCACTACTACTACTTCCACTACCAGCATTACCTCTACCACTACTCCTCCACTTCATTCCTTCTTCCTCTCTCTGTCCCGTCCCCGTTCTCCTCCTATATATACTAGCTTTCTCACCTTCATGTGTTAGTGCGACTTGTAAATAGTCCAACCCAGACTATTATGTCGTTTTAGGCTTCTCTCCTATTTGCGGGAAATTTGTGTATTGTTCCATTATCAGAATTGTCCCTTTGTGTTCTAAACGTCTTTTTTATATCCATCATCTTGATCTGAGGTGTCTGGTCATTATAACATTTTCGGCAATAACTTCCTGCCTAGTAAATTATTATTATAATCAAAAGAAGCGCTAAACCACAGGGGTTATACAGTCCTGCCTAGTAAAGTGATCCTCAGAGCTCCTGAGTTTTTGGATTCGTAAATATAATTATTTCAAATTGAAAAGTGAACTGGTTACTGGTAATTAGTGAGTCAATGTTTTTTTAACACTTACATTTATTATTATTCTTTTCCAGTCGGCATCAAATGTATGGAACATTGTTTTTCTAACTCATTCCATTCTTTCATTTGTTTCTTTAACTTTATTTTCTTTAAATGATCAGTTTGAAGATTTTGAATTTTTACTTGTCGAGCCTGTGATGGTAGTTAAGACTGTAACTACCGAGCCTGTGATGGTAGTTAAGACTGTAACTACCGAGCCTGTGATGGTAGTTAAGACTGTAACTACCGAGCCTGTGATGGTAGTTAAGACTGTAACTACCGAGCATGTGATGGTAGTTAAGACTGTAACTACCGAGCCTGTGATGGTAGTTAAGACTGTAACTACCGAGCCTGTGATGGTAGTTAAGACTGTAACTACCGAGCATGTGATGGTAGTTAAGACTGTAACTACCGAGCATGTGATGGTAGTTAAGACTGTAACTACCGAGCCTGTGATGGTAGTTAAGACTGTAACAACCGAGCCTGTGATGGTAGTTAAGACTGTAACTACCGAGCCTGTGATGGTAGTTAAGACTGTAACTACCGAGCCTGTGATGGTAGTTAAGACTGTAACCACCGAGCCTGTGATGGTAGTTAAGACTGTAACTGCCGAGCCTGTGATGGTTGTTAAGACTGTAACCACCGAGCATGTGATGGTAGTTAAGACTGTAACTACCGAACCTGTGATGGTAGTTAAGACTGTAACTACCAAGCCTGTGACGGTAGTTAAGACTGTAACCACCGAGCCTGTGATGGTAGTTAAGACTGTAACCACCGAGCTTGTGATGGTAGTTAAGACTGTAACCACCAAGCCTGTGACGGTAGTTAAGACTGTAACCACCGAGCATGTGATGGTAGTTAAGACTGTAACCACCGAACCTGTGATGGTAGTTAAGACTGTAACCACCAAGCCTGTGATGGTAGTTAAGACTGTAACCACCGAGCCTGTGATGGTAGTTAAGACTGTAACCACCGAGCATGTAATGGTAGTTAAGACTGTAACCACCAAGCCTGTGACGGTAGTTAAGACTGTAACCACCGAGCCTGTGATGGTAGTTAAGACTGTAGCCACCGAGCCTGTGATGGTAGTTAAGACTGTTGCCACCGAGCCTGTGATGGTAGTTAAGACTGTAACCACCGAGCCTGTGATGGTAGTTAAGACTGTTGCCACCGAGCCTGTGATGGTAGTTAAGACTGTAACCACCGAGCCTGTGATGGTAGTTAAGACTAACTACCGAGCCTGTGATGGTAGTTAAGACTGTAGCCACCGAGCCTGTGATGGTAGTTAAGACTGTTGCCACCGAGCCTGTGATGGTAGTTAAGACTGTAGCCACCGAACCTGTGATGGTAGTTAAGACTGTAGCCACCGAGCCTGTGATGGTAGTTAAGACTGTAGCCACCGAGCCTGTGATGGTAGTTAAGACTGTTTCCACCGAACCTGTGATGGTAGTTAAGACTGTAACCAACCAGCCAGGGTTGCTGGTGTCTTCCTTTAGGAAAATGGGATCGTGCCCTCTAGACTATAACAGAATTACTATGAGATGACAGTTAGTTAAAAAAAACGCTTTCCGAAACGAAGCCCTCACTAATACGACGTTTCACCCACTGGCGTCTTTATCAGATTCGTGGAATATATATAAAAACGATGGTATAAAGCACATAGAAGTCAGGTGCCACTGAGTAAAGTCAGGTTTCCGCCGTGTTAGGTCAGGAGAGTTCAAGTGATGTCCAGGGTTGGTGAATGAGGTTATTGTATTTTGTAATAATGATTATAAAAAAAATTCTGTGTACTGAGTTTAGATAGAATGTACATTCTTCTGTTTTATTATTTGGTGATGGTAAAGCGGATGGTGGCGGACGAATATTATTGAATAAATAAAGTAAAATATAAGGATTTAATAAATATGCTCTCCCTCTGGAGGATGTGAGCGTAATATTAGCATGCTCTCTCTCTCTCTCTCTCTCTCTCTCTCTCTCTCTCTCTCTCTCTCTCTCTCTAACCGGCCTTGGAGGAGAACATAAACAAAGGGATCAACATATATCTGATGATTTGTGAAAATCCATATGTTTCTTGACCTTCAGCTGTTCTGAGAAATATAGTGACACTGAAGGTTCAAAGGAAAGCAGTTTGCAGTGGCTCGATTAGCGATTCCTGCCGAAAAATGTCTACGATGCACCAGTCTCCCTGTCTCTCGCGGGTCGACAGATACCGTCCCCTTCGTTATGTATGGTGTTCCATGCAGCTGGTCAACTCATATTGGTACCTTAAGAACCTACTTTGAGGAGGGAAGGGTTACAATGCACCATTAATAAAAAGAACTGTTGAGAGAACCAGGAACATTGCTACTGTTTAATGAATTGAAATATTAATCTCCCTTAATTAATCCCAGATAATCAGTTCCCCCTTGCTTAACATACAGCCCACTAATTGAAATTTATTCATTTATGTGATACTCAACTGAATTTATGAGTTTTATAACTCAAAATTGAAATATCTCAGGAAGTTAAAGGGATTTCCTCGAGCAGTTAAGTTTCCCAGAGTATGGAGATGTGTACAGCAGACGTAGCTTAGGTAAGGTTTGTCAGGAAACAGGATTAAGTGTTTCCTGATGCGGGTCTAATATGACCCGCAGCTGGTGCTTTTGGTCATCTGACCGAGGCCTTACTCTGGCTTATCCGTCTAACCCCTTTAAAAATTATGGTTATGATTATTATCATTTCAACAAGAAGAAGAGTCAGAGCGGAGGGCAATGTGAGAGCTGAGGTCAGGAAATGAGGTGAAAACTCTTTAGTATCCTAGCTAACGAGTCTCAACTCTTGTAATGCAGAGCTCTTGCTCTTTCTTGCATTCTTCTCTGTTAGCTGTGATAGTTTTTTTTTCATAAAATAGTTTTCATTTCTTAGAAAAGATAACTGTTGTAACAGTTAACTGTTACAACAGTTAACTGTTAGAAAAGATAACTGTTAGAAAATATGACTGCTAGAAAATAGGATAGAAAAGATAACTATTAGAAAAAATAATTGTTAGAAAAGATAACTGTTAGAAAATATAACTGTCAGAAAAGGTAGCTGTTAGAAAGATAACTATTAGAAAAGATAACTACTAGAAAAGATAACTGTCAGAAAAGATAACTGTCAGAAAAGATAACTGTCAGAAAAGATAACCGTCAGAAAAGATAACCGTCAGAAAAGATAACCGTCAGAAAAGATAACCGTCAGAAAATATAACCTTCAGAAAAGATAACCTTCAGAAAAGATAACCTTCAGAAAAGATAACCTTCAGAAAAGATAACCTTCAGAAAAGATAACCTTCAGAAAAGATAACCGTCAGAAAAGATAACTGTCAGAAAAGATAACTGTCAGAAAAGATAACTCAGAAAAGATAACTCAAAAAAGATAACTCAGAAAAGATAACTCAGAAAAGATAACTCAGAAAAGATAACTCAGAAAAGATAACTCAAAAAAGATAACTCAAAAAAGATAACTCAAAAAAGATAACTCAAAAAAGATAACTCAAAAAAGATAACTCAAAAAAGATAACTCAAAAAAGATAACTCAGAAAAGGTAACTGTCAGAAAAGATATCTCTCAGAAGAGATAATTGTAAGAAAAGATACTTGTTAGGAAAGATAACTTTTAAAGAAGATACTTGTTATGAAAGATAACTGTTAGAACATAAGAAAGAAGGAACACTGCAGCAGGCCTACTGACCCATACGAGGCAAGTCCATCACTCCCCGGCTTAGACCTGACTACCTGGAGTTAACCCTCTCCAGGTAAACTCCAAGTAGTCAGGTCTTATGGAAAGAGCATGGCATAAGACCTAGTAGCACAAGCTAGTAAGGTCAACTCACACCCACCCACACCCACTCATGTATTTATCTAACCTATTTTTAAAACTACACAACGTCTTAGCATCTATGACGGTACTCGGGAGTTTGTTCCACTCATCCACAACTCTACTACCAAACCAGTGCTTTCCTATATCCTTCCTGAATCTGAACTTTTCCAACTTAAAACCATTGCTGTGAGTCCTGTCTTGGCTGGATATTTTCAGCACGCTATTTACATCCCCTTTATTTATTCCTGTTTTCCATTTATACACCTCAATCATATCCCAACTAATTCTACGCCTTTCTAGAGAGTGCAGATTCAGGACCCTCAGTCTATCCTCATAGGGAAGATTTCTGATACATGGGATCAACTTTGTCATCCTCCTCTGTACGTTTTCCAGTGCATTTATATCCATTCTGTAATACGGTGACCAGAACTGTGCAGCATAATCTAAATGAGGTCTAACCAAAGATATATAGAGTTGAAGAACAACCTGAGGACTTCTATTATTTATACTTCTTGATATGAAGCCGAGGATTCTGTTAGCTTTATTGCGAACACTTATGCACTGTTGTCTTAGTTTCAGATTACTGCTAACCAGAACTCCTAAATCCTTCTCGCAATCACAAGTATTAAGATCTACATTATTCAGTTTATATGTGGCATGATTATTGTCCTGCCCAACATTTAGAACTTTGCATTTGTCTACATTAAACTGCATCTGCCACTTCTCCGATCACTGCATCAGTCTATTCAAATCATCCTAACAGTTAGAAAAGATAACTGTTAGAAAAGATAATTGTCAGAATAGATAATTGTCAGAAAAGATAACTGTTAGAAAAGATAACTGTTAGAAAAGATAACTGTTAGGAAATATAACTGTTAGAAAAGATAACCGTTAGAAAAGATAATTATTAGAAAAGATAACTCGATAGAAAAGATAACCGTTACGATAGATAACTGTTAGAAAAGATAACCGTTAGGAAAGATAACTGTTAGAAAAGATAGCTGTCCCAGTGCAGTTTCACAAGAAACATTTATTTGAAAATCATATATTAATTTTAGACTCATGAATATAAAACAGAAGTTAGAAAATCACTGTTTTTCTGTAAGAATCAAAACCAAACGAGGTGGCGTTTCATGACAGTTACAAAATTTCAGATTTTCAAAACCATAGGAGATAAATGTATTTTTTAAGAAAAAATACATATTAATAACTGAAAGTAGCTAAATAATTATTGGTAAAATTATCGTACTGAATTGTACTCAAGTCAGCGTCTGATTTACTGTCGGTTGGAATGTCTGTAGCACTCAGTGCATTCCATTCTGACGACAATCAGGTTGCTCGGAAACATCCAATTTCCAGGGAGCTCGAAGAGGGGGACAAGTAATGCGGTAATTTTTTCAGGGCCTTGGACAAATTAATTGATGGTACGTCACGAAATCAGCGGTTTCCGCCCACCTGAAAACAACTCCGTCACCAGCGACTAGCAGGTGGTGTGATCCCCTGCTTAAGTCCACTTGGTGGGGTCTGCTGAATACCTTCAGCAGAAGCCGCAGGGAAGAGTCTGGTCCGAAACGTTTAACGGGAACGACACTTGGTCTCTGTCGTTCTCTACTGTGTATTGGCAGTGTTTGAAGACATAAAAAGTCTGGTAGTTCTCTGTTTAGTTTCACGAATGTTGAAAAAAATTGCTGCAGTTGTGCATTGATGTGTGCGTCTCCGAAGGTTCCCTCATGGGAAGTGCTGTGTCTGGAGGAATTAAACCAATACTATCTTTCTAGGAATCGAATCTGATTGTCTACCATTCCTTCAAACACTGCATGGCTTATGGCTTTAGCGCTCCACTTATAAACTTAATAATAATAATTGGAAGGGCAAAAAGGGGGATGTGAAGTTTGTAATATTTTTGATAAATTCTTTACGCTTATTAATTATCCCGACCAATCCGCAAGATTTCTCTCTATTTAATGCAGCTTTTCTTAAGCGAGTGAGGAGGTCCTAGTTATAATTTAGTAATACATATACACTTTAATATATTTATTGAGAGCCCAGGTGATCTGGTTAGTGTATAAGAAACTCAACATATTATTTTCATGTATTGAGTTACTAATCATTTTTATGTAATACTCTCCATTAATTCCGATGTTGTTTGGGTGACTATATACTGTCAGTTTCACGAGAAGTCTGCAAGCGTAAGGGGGTAATTTTTTTCCACCAAGGTAGTATGACTCAATAAAGAAAACACATTCACCATCATTCATTCAATAGCTCTCCTGTCAAGAGTGCGCAAACCTCAAAATTTAAATTGTTCTCCGGACTGCAACATCCTTATCCATCTTCAGAATGCAGGTATTGCACCTCCCTCTTCTAGGACTCAATTCCTGTTAATATTACCTTTAATTTCATTCGCATTAGGGAATAGAGACACGCTGGTTATGCACCAGACTGTTGGTGTTCGCAGCTTGTGTGGAGCTGATCGGAAAACACTTCTTCCTCTATACATAGCCATAATGGGATCTCGTTTGCAATATCCGGGATTTCTATTGGGCTCAGCAGCAGAATAACACTCTCAGAAGTTGCACAAAATCCAATACAAAGGGTCCTTGAATTTTATTAGGGGCACTTACACCAACGTGTACAAATTAATAAGTTGATGCTAAGAGCAGAGCAACGGGCGACGCTGGGGTGCCACGATACATGTAGGTCAGTGCCACGATACACGTAGGTCAGTGCCACGATACATGTAGGTCAGTGACGCTAACGATCACACAACTTGGTTACACGTACACAAATTCTATTATCATTTATTCGACATTCGTTCCTACCCTCTTCCATGATTATATAAAATGCTGAAACTGGTTTGACTATATAGTGTACCACTGTAGAAAAACTCGTTCAGACACCTTTCCAGCTGTACTTTTCTCTCGCAGAAGAATCCGCTGGGAAGATATGAACGGACGTCAGCGTTGTACGCACTTGGGTCACAGTCGTCTCGAGTGACGCGTTGTGCTTGTGTTAATGAGCGCGGGTGGAAGAATGACCAGCTTCATGGAGTCCCAGAATTCCTGAAGATATAGTGAACTTGTCCATCATTATATGTTTGTTCCCATAGGCTCAGAGACCCCTCGCCCCATGGGAAAAGAGCTTGAAGAAGTTGCTTCAGGAGCTAGGTTTCTTCCCCAGCAACTCAGTGCTGCAGTTCAGAGGCGGTAATGCCTGGATATTTGTCCCAGCTCTGAGGAGATAGAAGAAATTTTAGTACTGTGATTTTTTGACAAATATGTATATTTACTTGTATCCCTCAAACCTCTTGTATTGAATACTGTCTCTGTATCATCATTGTTTCCTTTACGTCTTGTGTTCCCTATTAAATAATAAAAGGGGTAATGCTTGCTGAATCTTGGGCACGCGCCCCAGCTCTGAGGAGCTGGATGAATTTTTCGCATTGTAATCTGTGATAAACATGAAGCAACATTTACTTGAAATGTATCCCTTACACTTCATGTACTGTATAAGCCATCCTTATATTAGCAATGTATCTTTGAAATATTTTTGTACCATACAGTATTATGTATTAAAATATACCTATTGGTAAAAATGAATGAAAAGTTGTGGTGATAGTGGAAGTGGAATATTCAAGTGGCTTCAGAAAAAAAATCAAATATTCTTCCTCGAAGACTTTTTATCTACTTCTCCGAGGCTATGGGTCCCACAACTTGCACCAGACGTGGACCCCATATACAAAATATATATATATATATATATATATATATATATATATATATATATATATATATATATATATATATATATATATATATAAAAACAAATATCACAAACCAAGCGATACAAGATGCAAAACAACCACGGGGGGAGTAGAATGATAGCTCTAGGCCTTTCGTGTTGCAATCAACACATCAGGAGCTTGAAAAAATGCAGAAAAGAGGAGGGTGTCCACGCAAATACGTTCCCACAGGACCGCCTTTCACTAGAGTAGATGAGTAAGGGAGGGAGTTAGGAGAGGGTACTGGAAGTGCCCACAGGCACAACAGCCAGAAGGCACAACAGCCACAAGCATTGATATTGTAACCTAAACGAAATTAACGTGGCAATAATAAAAAAATCAGTCATATTCCGCTATGACATAAATAACTTTAAATATATAAATACATTGTCAGTGATATAAAAGTCACTTGCAATTATATTGTACCCTCCACGGGACAACGTGTCATTTAAATTACGAGAGAAAACCCTAAGATATAGAGGGGAGACTTCTAAAGTTATGTAAAGGAAACGGGGCTCATTAACAAACTCATTTAAAGGGGAAGAGGCATCTGCAATAACAAGAAAGATGGCCACCGATATTCATCCCACATAATTCTGAGGCAAACTCTGGTTCAACCTTCAGAAACTGCAGGAAAAATAGGCCCTAATTCTTCGGTGTGGCACCACATTTAAGACAGTCTGATGCATTCGTATTGAGGCCCAATTTTAAACTGTGTACTATTGCCTCTACTAAAAACGCATCCAATTTGAACAGTCCATCACTGATATTGTATATTGACTGCCTATCATGCTTAATAATTGCCGATTCTACAATATTCCTTTCAACCCAGGAGGATCGGCAATTATTAAGCATGATAGGCAGTGACCTGTATATCACTGACAATATATTTATATATTTAAAGTTATTTATGTCATAGCGGAATATGACTGAATGTTTTATTATTGTCACGTTAATTTCGTTTAGATTACAATATCAATGCTTGTGGAATTGTTCTAATGCTATAATATTAATCCTTCTGGCTGTTGTGCCTGTGGGCACTTGCATAGCCAGCACAGCACTGATAGTGTAATAGCAGCCTAACAAAAGTGACATGGCAATTAAATTCGGTCAGACTATGTTATGATATAAATAACAACATAATTGCCAGTGTATAAATATCACTGGCAATTATCTTAGGAGTTTCCGCACCTCTAGAAAAAACGGGTCCATTTAAAGGGATACATTTAAAGGGATACATTTAAAGGGATACATTTAAAGGGACACATTTAAAGGGACACATTTAAAGGGAGACACCTGTAAGTTATACAAAGGGAGACAGCCACAGTTTATCTATCCCAGTAACTTTTGAGGCAGATGCTGGATATGATATGAATAACTTTACATATCAAATATAGATTGATCTGGTAATTGTCTTAGGAATTTTCGCACCTCTAAAAAAGGGGTCCATATAAAGGGACCCATTTAAAAGGGGGAAGCATCTGTAATTTCAAGAAAAGCGTCCATAGTTTATCCATGAAACGATTCTGAGGTAATTGCTGCTGTAACTACCAGAAAAAGCAGGAAAAATAGGCCCTAATTCCTGAGTGTGGAACTACATTTAAGACAGTCCAGTGCATTCGTACATCTGCCTCAACTCAAAATGAATCTAATTTAAACAACCCACGACTATTGCTATATAATGAATGCTTATTATTCTTTGTAATTGTTGATTCTACAATATCCCTTTCAAGCCAAGAGGAACAAGGAACAATATCCACATAGCATAAGT
Source organism: Cherax destructor (assembly GCA_009830355.1). Lineage (NCBI taxonomy): Eukaryota > Metazoa > Arthropoda > Malacostraca > Decapoda > Parastacidae > Cherax > Cherax destructor. The sequence goes on along the minus strand of WNWK01001530.1, from coordinate 128,811 downwards.
TGCAATCATTACAACCAATTCCGTAGACACCACCAACATACAGTTGGGGTGAATTCTTTATCAGAATGCTTCTAACACTCCGTGAATTCTTAAAATCTACTTATTTATTAAATCTTTCAAGAGCATTCGGCAGGAAAAATAAATTTTCATTGTTTGGGTGAACTAACACATTAGAAGCATTCTGATGAGTTCTCCTCAACAGTGTGTTGAAGCAGCGTCAGAAAGAGTACCAGCACCTGCAGCCCCACCATCACCCCTTCCCCACAACCACCATTATCCCCATCACAACCACCACCACTAGAAATAGTAGCAGCAGCAGCAGCGCAGCAGCAGCAGCAGCAGCAGCAGCAGCAGCAGCAGCGACATTAGCAGCAGAAACAGCAGCAGCCCCACCAACAGTCTCGTTAGTGCCACAACCACCATAAGTAACAGCACCAGGAGCATCACTACCAGTACCAGCAGCATCACTACCAGTACCAGCAGCAGCATCACTACCAGTACCAGCAACAGCACCAGCATCACTACCAGTACAATCAGCATCACTACTAGTACCAGCAGCATCACTACCAGTACCAGCAGCAGCAGAAAGAGCAGCCTCTCTACCAGTACCAGAAGCAGAAACAGCAGCATCACTACCAGTACCAGCAGCAGAAACAGCAGCATCACTACAAGTACCAGCAGCAGCAGCATCACTACCAGTAGCAGTACCAGCATCACTACCAGTACCAGCACCAGCAGCATCACTACCAGTACCAGCAGCAGCACCAGCATCACTACCAGTACCAGCAGCAGCACCAGCATCACTACCAGTACCAGCATCACTACCAGTACCAGCAGCAGTACCAGCGTCACTACCAGTACCAGCAGCAGCAGCATTACTACCAGTACCAGCAACAGCACCAGCATCACTACCAGTACCAGCAGCAGCACCAGCATCACTACCAGTACCAGCAGCAGTACCAGCATCACTACCAGTACCAGCACCAGCAGCATCACTACCAGTACCAGCAGTACCAGCAGCATCACTACCAGTACCAGCAGCAGCAACAGCATCACTACCAATACCAGCAGCAGCACCAGCAGCGTCACTACCAGTACCAGCAGCATCACTTCCAGTAGCAGTACCAGCATCACTACCAGTACCAGCACCAGCACCAGCATCACTACCAGTACCAGCAGCAGCAACAACATCACTACCAGTACAAGCAGAAGCACCAGCATCACTACCAGTACCAGCAGCAGCACCAACAGCATCACTACCAGTACCAGCAGCACCACCAGCAGCATCACTACCGGTAGCAGTACCAGCATCACTACCAGTACCAGCACCAGCAGCATCACTACCAGTACCAGCAGCAACAGCATCACTACCAGTACCAGCAGCAACATCACTACCAGTACCAGCAGCAGCACCAGTAGCATCACTACCAGTACCAGCAGCAGCACCAGTAGCATCACTACCAGTACCAGCAGCAGCACCAGAAGCACCACTACCAGTATCAGCATCACTAACAGTACCAGCAGCAGCATCAGCAGCATCACTACCAGTACCAGCAACAGCATCAGCAGCATCACTACCAGTACCAGCAGCAACATCACTACCAGTACCAGCATCAGTACCAGCAGCAGCACCAGCAGCATCACTACCAGTACCAGCACCAGCAGCATCACTACCAGTACCAGCAGCATCACTACTAGTACCAGCAGCATCACTACCAGTACCAGCAGCAGCACCAGCAGCATCACTACCATTTCCAGCAGTAGCACCAGCAGCATCACTACCAGTACCATCACCAGCAGCATCACTACCAGTACCAGCAGCACCAGCAGCATCACTACCAGTACCAGCAGCACCAGCAGCATCACTACCAGTACCAGCAGCACCAGCAGCATCACTACCAGTACCAGCAGCACCAGCAGCATCACTACCAGTACCAGCAGCAGCACAGCAGCATCACTACCAGTACCAGCAGTACCAGCAGCATCACTACCAGCAGCACCAGCATCACTACCAGTACCATCAGCATCAGCAGCATCACTACCAGTACCAGCAGCAGCACCAGCAGCATCACTACCACTACCAGCAGTATCACTACCAGTACCAGCAGCATCACTACCAGTACCAGCAGCACACCAGCAGCATCACTACCAGTACCAGCAGCATCACTACCAGTACCAGCAGCATCACTACCAGTACCAGCAGCAGTACCAGTAGCATCACTACCAGTACCAGCAGCATCACTACCAGTACCAGCAGCAGTACCAGTAGCATCACTACCAGTACCAGTAGCATCACTACCAGTACCAGCAGCATCACTACCAGTACCAGCAGCATCACTACCAGTACCAGCAGCTCACTACCAGTACCAGCAGCATCACTACCAGTACCAGCAGCAGCACCAGCAGCATCCCTACCAGTACCAGTAGCAGCACCAGCAGTACCAGCAGCAGAAGCTCAAGCAGTAACAGCAGTAGCAGCACCCAATCAACAGCACCAGCAGCAGAAGCTCAAGTAGTAGCAGCAGCAGCAGCAGCAGCAGCTGGAACATCTTTAGAAGCACCAGCAGCAGCTGGAACATCTTTAGAAGCACCGGCAGCAGAAGTTCAATCAGTAACAGTAGCAGCAGCACCAGCACCAGCAGCATTAGGAGCAGCATCAGCAGCAGCACCAACAGCACGAGCATCAGCAACACGAGCAGCATCATCAGCAGCACGATCATCAGCAGCATCAGAAGTAGCAGAAGCAGCACCAGCAGCAGCACGATCATCAGCAGCACGATCATCAGCAGCACGATCATCAGCAGCACGATCATCAGCAGCACGATCATCAGCAGCACGATCATCAGCAGCACGATCATCAGCAGCACGAGCATCAGCAGCACGAGTAGCATCAGCAGCAGCACGATCATCAGCAGCATCAGTAGCAGCAGAAGCAGCACCAGCAGCAGCACGATCATCAGCAGCACGATCAGCAGCAGCACGATCATCAGCAGCATCAGTAGCAGCAGAAGCAGCACCAGCAGCAGCACGATCATCAGCAGCACGAGCATCAGCAGCACGAGCAGCATCATCAGCAGCACGATCATCAGCAGCATCAGAAGCAGCAGAAGCAGCACCAGCAGCACGAGCAGCAGCACGATCATCAGCAGCATCAGAAGCAGCAGAAGCAGCACCAGCAGCATCAGCAGCACGATCATCAGCAGCACGAGCAGCATCAGCAGCACGAGCAGCATCAGCAGCAGCATCAGTAGCAGCAGAAGCAGCACCAGCAGCATCAGTAGCAGCACCAGTAGCAGCACCAGCAGCAGAACCAGCATCAGCATCAGCAGCACGAGCATCAGCAGCACGAGCATCAGCAGCACGAGCATCAGCAGCACGAGCATCAGCAGCACGAGCATCAGCAGCACGAGCATCAGCAGCACGAGCATCAGCAGCATGAACATCAGCAGCACGAGCATCAGCAGCAGCACGAGCATCAGCAGCATGAACATCAGCAGCACGAGCATCAGCAGCAGCAGCACGAACAGCAGCAGCAGCAGCATGAGCAGCAGCAGCAGCACGAGTAGCAGCAGCAGCACGAGCAGCAGCAACAGCAGCACGAGCAGCAGAAGCAGTAGCATGAGCAGCAGCAGAAGCACAAGCAGCAGCAGCATGAACATCAGCAGCACGAGCAACAGCAGCAGCACGAGTAGCAGCAGCAGCACGAGCAGCAGCAGCAGCAGCAGCAGCACGAGCAGCAGCACGAGCAGCAGCAGCAGCACGAGCAACAGCAGCAGCACGAGTAGCAGCAGCAGCACGAGCAGCATCAGCAGCAGCAGCGCGAGCATCAGCAGCACCAGCAGCATGAACATCAGCAGCAGCAGAAGCACCAGCAGCAGCAGCAGCACGAGCAGCACGATCATCAGCAGCACGAGCAGCATCAGTAGCAGCAGCACCACCACCAGCAGCACCAGCACGAGCATCAGCAGCAGCATGAGCAGCAGCAGCAGCATGATCAGCAGCAGAAGCACCAGCACGAGCAGCAGCAGCATGAGCAGCAGCAGCAGCATGAGCAGCAGCAGAAACACCAGCATCAGCAGCATGAACAGCAGAAGCAACAATAGGATAATGCTCAGTTTTGGAATAAAACCTTGTGCAGATTAGCCAACGTATGGATGTGCCTCGTTGGTTTCCAATACTGCGACTCAGAGTTGCCAGAAAAGAATTCAGAAGATTCATCTCGGCTCTGTCAGTGATACCAAATCCAGAAATGATGAAAACTTATCATGATCATTCCTTTTTATATATTTTTTGTCGAAATTCTTATAACTGTCTTTCACTCAAATGATGTTTGAAGTCAATATTGGTTCTTAGTTACCGTGTTCTCTCTCTCGTTCTCTATCTCGTTCTCTATCTCGTTCTCTCTATCTCGTTCTCTCTCTCGTTCTCTATCTCGTTCTCTATCTCGTTCTCTCTATCTCGTTCTCTCTATCTCGTTCTCTATCTCGTTCTCTATCACGTTCTCTCTATCTCGTTCTCTCTCTCTCTCGTTCTCTCGTTCTCTCTCGTTCTCTCTCACACACACACATACACACACACACACTGACGACACTGGAGGACAGGAGAGGCAGGAGGGACATGATAACGACATATAAGATACTGAGAGGTATTGACAAGGTGGACAAAGACAATGTTCCAGAGATGGGACACAGCAACAAGGGGACACAGTTGGAAGTTGAAGACTCAGATGAATCACAGGGATGTTAGGAAGTATTTCTTCAGTCACAGAGTGGTCGGGAAGTGGAATAGTTTGGGAAGCGATGTAGTGGAGGCAGGATCCATATATAGCTTTAAGAAGAAGTATGATGAAGCTCATGGCGCAGGGAAAGTGACCCAGTAGCGGCCAGTGAAGAGGCGGGGCCAGGAGCTATGAATCGACCCCTGCAACCACAACTAGCAGAGTACAACTAGGTGAGTACACAGACCACAGTTTTAGAAAAGAAGTTGAAGGTTTGGTATACGAACACGGATGGAATAACAAATAAATGTGAGGAGTGGCATGAAAGAATCAAGGACATTATAGCAATCAGAAACGAAACTCGCTGGAGGAGAGGGGAAGGAGTTGCACTGCACATTAATAACCGATGGGGATTTGAGGAAATGGAAGGAATGGGCTAATTGGACTACATAGCAGGTACAATTCAGTCTGGGGGACATAAGGTAGCCATTGCAGTGAATTACAACCCACCACAGAGTTGAAGGAGGCCAAGAGAGGAATACGAAGAGAGCAACAGAGCAATGGTGGACACACTACCTGAGGTGGCCGGAAGAGCTCACATGGGTAGAGCAAAGTTACTAGTTGTGGGTGATTTCAACAACAAGGAGATTGATTGGGAAAACCTAGAGCCACATGGGGGTCCCGAAACATGGAGAGCCAAGATGATGGATATGGTACTGGAAAACCTTATGCATCAACATGTTAGGGACACTATCAGAGAAAGAGGTGAGGATGAACCAGTAAGACTGGACCTTGTACTCACCTTGAGTAGCTCAGACATCGAGGACATCACATATGAAAAGCCCTCGGAGCTAGTGATCATGTGGTTCTGAGTTTTGAATACATAGGGTTGCAAGTGGAGAGGGTAATAGGAGTAGGATGGGAAAAGTCAAACTACAAAAGGGGGGACTACACAGGCATGAGGAACTTCCTGCAAGAGGTTCAGTGGGAAAGAGAAGAGGAAGGAAAATCAGTAAACGAAATGATGGACTATGTGACAACAAAATGCAAGAAGGCAGAGGAGAGGTTTGTTCCCAGGAGCAACAGAAATAATGGGAAGACCAGAACGAGCCCTTGTTTTACCCAAAGGTGTAGGGAGGCAAAAACTAAGTGCACTAGAGAATGGAAAAAGTACAGAAGACAAAGGATCCAGGAAAATAGAGAGATTAGTTGAAGAGCCAGAAACGAGTACGCACAGATAAGTAGGGAGGCCTAGTGACAGTACGAAAACGACATTGCATCGAAAATCAAATCTGACACAAAGCCGTTGTATAGCCACAGCAGGAGGAAGACAACAGTCAAAGAATAGGTAATCAGGCTGAGGAAGGAAGGGGGGAGCTCACAAGAAACGACCAAGAAATATGTGAGGAGCTCAACATGAGATTTAAGGAAGTATTTACAGTGGAGACAGGAAGGACTCCGGGAAGTAAGAATAGGGGTGGGGGGTACACCAACAACGGATATACAAACAAGTGGTGGATGAAATACATACAACCGAAGAGAAGATAAAGAAGCTACTAAGTGAACTTGATACCTCAATGGTGGAGGGACCGGACAACATATCTCCATGGGTCCTTAGAGAGAGCAGAGACACTCTAAGTGCCTGACGTATGGAAGACGGAAAATGTAGTTCCCATTTTTAAGAAAGGAGACAGACAAGAGGCACTAAACTACAGACCTGTGTCACTGACGTGTATAGTATGCAAAGTCATGGAGATTATCAGGAGAGTGGTGGAGCATCTAGAACGGAACAAGCTTATAAACGACAACCAGCACGGATTCCGGGAAGGAAAATCCTGTGTCAAGAAAGTACTGGAGTTTTATGAAAAAGTAACGGAAGTAAGACACGAGAGAGAGAAAGGGTTAGGTAGATTGCATTTTCTTGGACTGCAAGGCCTTCAACACAGTTCCTCAAAAGAAATTAGTGCAAAAGCTGGAGGACCAGGGACGCATAACAGGAAGGGCACTACAGTGGATCAGGGAATACCTGACAGGGAGGCAACAACGAGTCATGATACGTGACAAGGTGTAAGAGTGGGGTGCCTGTGACAAGTGGTATCAGTCATAGGACCAGTTCTGTTTTTGGTATATGTGAATGACATGGCGGAAGGGATAGATTCAGGGGTGTCCCTGTTTGCAGACGATGTTAAACTAATGCGGATAATTCAAGGAGACGAGGATCAAGTAGAACTATGAGGAATCTGGTCAGGCTGCAAGCCTGGTCCAACAATTGTCCCCCGGAATTTAACCCCACTAAGTGTAAAGTCATGAAGACTTTGGAAGGTCGAAGATGACCGCAAAGTACACGCTAAAGGGCTAGAGGCTACAAACCTCACTCAAGGAAAAGGATCTTGGAGGGTGTATCATAATGAGCACATCTCGTGTGACGCACATCATCCAAATAACTGATGCGGCACATGGACTCCTGGCACACCTAAAAATAACATTTACAAATCTAAATAAGGAGTGATTCAAGACACTGTACACTGTGTTCATCAGACCCATATTGGAGTATGCAGCACCAGTATAGAACCCACACCTGGTTAAGCCGTTAAGAAATTAGTGAAAGTGCAAAGACTTCCAACAAGACTAGACTCAGAGCTGAGGAGTATGTTCTACCAGGAGAGGTTAAGGAAAATCAACCTGACCCTACTGTAGGGCAGGAGGGATAGGGAAGACATGATAACAACATATAAAATACTGAGAGGAATTGGCAAGGTGAAAAGGGACAGAATGTTTCAGACTGGAAGTTAAAAACCCAGATGAGTTACAGGGATGTTAAGAAGTATTTCTTAAGTTATAGAGTTGTCAGCAAGTGGAACAGTCTGGAGAGTGATGTAGTGGAGGCAGGATCCATACATAGCTTTAAATAGAGTAAGAAAAAGCTCTTGGAACAGGGAGAGAGAGTGGACCTAGTAGCGGCCAACGAAGAGGCGGGGCCAGGAGCTATGACTCGATGCCTGCAGCCACAAATAGGGGAGTACCAAAAGGTGAGTATACACATACACACACATAAATACATACATATATTCATACATACATATATACATGCTCTTTGTGTATATGTGGTGTCTTGTCTCTGGCGTCTCAGTCTTGTAATATGATGTGTCTCTCAGCATTGTTGTATTGCTTGTCTCTCAGCATTGTTGTATTGCTTGTCTCTCAGCATTGTTGTATTGCTTGTCTCTCAGCATTGTTGTATTGCTTGTCTCTCAGCATTGTTGTATTGCTTGTCTCTCAGCATTGTTGTATTGCTTGTCTCTCAGCATTGTTGTATTGCTTGTCTCTCAGCATTGTTGTATTGCTTGTCTCTCAGCATTGTTGTATTGCTTGTCTCTCAGCATTGTTGTATTGCTTGTCTCTCAGCATTGTTGTATTGCTTGTCTCTCAGCATTGTTGTATTGCTTGTCTCTCAGCATTGTTGTATTGCTTGTCTCTCAGCATTGTTGTATTGCTTGTCTCTCAGCATTGTTGTATTGCTTGTCTCTCAGCATTGTTGTATTGCTTGTCTCTCAGCATTGTTGTATTGCTTGTCTCTCAGCATTGTTGTATTGCTTGTCTCTCAGCATTGTTGTATTGCTTGTCTCAGCATTGTTATTGCTTGTCTCTCAGCATTGTTGTATTGCTTGTCTCTCAGCATTGTTGTATTGCTTGTCTCTCAGCATTGTTGTATTGCTTGCATCTCAGCATTGTTGTATTGCTTGCCTCTCAGCATTGTTGTATTGCTTGTGCCTAAACATTGCTGTAATGGTTGCATCTCAGCATTGTTATAGTGCTTGTGTCTCAGCATTATTGCAGTGTTTACAGCTCAGCACTGTTGAAGTGCTTGCGTTTCAGCACTGTTGAAGTGCTTGCGTTTCAGCACTGTTGAAGTGCTTGCCTCTTAGCATTGTTGTAATGCTTGCGACTCAGCATAGGAAGAAAGCAGTAGTAGGTCTGCCTCTGTAGACTGCTGCTCGTAGTAGACCAGTTTGGCCGATTTAGTGGTGAAATTGTGTCCCCTGGAGAGTATCCTTGTCGGACTCTGGCCAGGAACCACCAAAGTTTGGAGACCAATCTTCCTGATGTCAGTTTTCTTATTTTCTGATCGTATCAACCTTCCCTCGCCTTGCTCTCTCTCTCTCTCTCTCTCTCTCTCTCTCTCTCTCTCTCTCTCTCATCTCTCTCTCTCTCTCTCTCTCTCTCTCTCTCTCTCTCTCTCTCTCTCTCTCTCTCTCTCTCTCTCTCTCTCTCTCTCTCTCTCTCTCTCTCGTTCTCGTTCTCCTTCCCATTCACATGTGTCTTTGAGGGAAAACACCTCTTATCATCCTTTCTCCACACGACTCAGCCGCAAGACCATTGTATCTAGAGTATATTACATCCATTTCTAAGACGATCAGCAAACTGGATAACAAAATATAAGAACACACAGATCTCATCGCCGTCACGGACACCACGATGACAACAGTGATTATAAAAAACCTTATTCCTGGGAAAGGAACAGAAAGGAAAAAAAAAACTGGTTTTATTATTCCTGAAGCATAAAAGTTTTGAGAGAGGAATAAGCTGCCGTTTCCCACCGAGGCAGGGTGACCCGAAAAAAGAAAAAAAAAAAGACTTTAATCATCACTCACACCATCACTTGTCTTGCCAGAGGCGTTCCGATATTGCAGTTCAAAAACTGCAACATACATCTCCAACCCGGAAATTAGGGAATTTGTGACTCATACAACCCACTTCTAAACTGCATATGATTAGAGTTTTAATTGGATAGGAACAACAAAATAATAATTAATACATTTGAACTCCTAAAGCAAAACGCAATAATATCGACTAAGTGAGAGCGTTTGCAAAAAAACAACAACTGTCATATACCGAGTAAGTTAAGTAGACCTCGTAGTACTCAATGTACTTTAAGGTCATGAGACCACTCAGTACTGATGTTCTGCTATTACCTGAAATGAGACCGAGAGGCATTAGTTAGTACTAACAGTATATGAAGGCACAAGACATCTTCCCTTAACAATGTCTACCCAAGACCATTCACGAAGAAAAGCAGGAAAGTATGAGACTAACTCATTCTATCCTGCAGAAGTGTAGACAAACACAATATGAACATTTGATTTAGTAACCATAACAAGGACATTAAATTCTGTAACGGACGCACAAAATATTTACTATGCCCTCATAATTCATTGTACCTCATACCAACACCTGCACTATTATCCCTGCAAAATCGCCTGACACTGAAATAATCAAACCTGCGATAGGTAAGAGGGAATATACAATAAAATAATGTATACTGACATGGACAGAATAACAAATGAAACTCAGGAATTAAATTAGAGAGTAAAAGAACAAATCCCAAAGTTCAATGGAATTGTACAAATAAGAATAAGTGATATAATGATGGATGTAATTTTTCCCTGGGGATAATGTATAATGAGAAAGAAGAGAAGAGGAGAGAGGCGTGAAGGAGTAGCGATCTTGATAAAGAAAAATGAATTTAAACGTGAATTTTTTTTTTAATTCCAGACCGTAGTGATTTTAGGGATTATATAGACCCATTCACTAATACGAATGGTTCATTGGTCTTTGTAGTGATCATTAATAATCCACCATCAAATAATAGAAAGCCAGGAGATGAATACGACAGAAACAACGATGTAATGATAAATAACAGTGAAAAAAAGCCGAAACAACGAATGAAGCAAGAGATAAATTTGTAATATTAGGGGATTGTAACCATGAAGATAAACTGTTATTTACATGTAGATCCAGAGACGTGGAGGAATAAACTGTTTGGATCTATAAAGCTTTTCAGGCTAATGTTGCGTATTAAAACAAAAAGAGAGTAAGTGGTAATAACGAAGCAGCCACACTGGATGTCATTTTGTGTTATATTTTATCAGCCTCAACAAGACTAGCCTAGATAAGACTGATACTGGGATGCCCCAACTGGGAAGGAGAGAGGGGGAATTGGAGAATCAAGGAGACTTGTATAGGTAATTATGAGGGATTGATGTATATCCTGGAGCAAGAACTTATATCCTGGAGCAAGAACTTATATCCTGGAGCAAGAACTTATATCCTGGAGCAAGAACTTATATCCTGGAGCAAGAACTGCAGCATTATTAAGTTAACGGAGAGAATATCCAGGAAATTATGTCAGTTTTCAAAGAGGAAAAAAATCTATTGACAAGTTTGCACAAAACTGAAGAGGAATGAACACCTTCGATGAACACCTTTCATGAACACTTTCTTCGATGATCACTTTCTTCGATGAACACTTTCTTCGATGAACACTTTCTTCGATGATCACTTTCTTCGATGAACACTTTCTTCGATGAACACTTTCTTCGATGAACACTTTCTTCGATGAACACTTTCTTTGATGAACACTTTCTTCGATGATCACTTTCTTCGATGATCACTTTCCTCGATGAACACTTTCTTCGATGAACAATTTCCTCGATGAACACTTTCTTCGATGAACACTTTCTTCGATGAACACTTTCTTCGATGAACACTTTCTTCGATGAACACCTTCGATAAACGCCTTCGATGAACACCTTCGATGAACACTTTCTTCGATGAACACCTTCGATGAACACTTTCTTCGATGAACACCTTCGATAAACGCCTTCGATGAACACTTTCTTCGATGAACACCTTCGATGAACACTTTCTTCGATGAACACTTTCTTCGATGAACACTTTCTTCGATGAACACTTTCTTCGATGAACACTTTCGATAAACGCCTTCGATGAACACCTTCGATGAACACTTTCTTCGATGAACACCTTCGATGAACACTTTCTTCGATGAACACCTTCGATAAACGCCTTCGATGAACACTTTCTTCGATGAACACCTTCGATGAACACTTTCTTCGATGAACACTTTCTTCGATGAACACTTTCTTCGATAATCAATGTAAGGAGGCAAAATCAAGGAACAAAGTATGTAACAAGTCCTGATTATACACACGAAGACAAAGAACAGAAATACTTACAAAAAAACGAACAATAATAATTTTTAGGTGAGGAGGAAAGCAATAAAAATATTTTAAAATGGACAACATCAATGGCGGAGTCTGACGTGAAAGTACTTCACAGTCAGGTCAGAATAAAGATAACAGTAAGGGATAACTAAGAAAGGAAAGGTGTAAACATAGGGAATAACGGAGAGGAATACAATGATCCCAACAGAAGACTAGGTTGTTTATAATATTCGGGGCTATTACCTGGGACATATTCCCAGCTAATTATATATAGGCAGTTACACACACAAGGAAAAGGATCTTGGGGTGATTATATTACCGAGCACATCTCTCAAGGCGCACATCAACCAAATAACTACTGCAGCATATGCGCGCCTGGCAAACCTAAGAATAGCATTCCGACATCTCAGTAAGGAATAGTTCAAGACTCTGTACACCGTGTACGTTAGGCCCATATTGGAGTATGCAGTATGTTACGCAGTGTGCTGCAGTAAAATATTTTATAAAAAACGCTCCATATATAATGTAATTTTCCGAGTTTGTACTGGAACGAGACATGTATTATTCCTGTCAAGGCAGAGTGGCCAGGACAGGAGCAGATGAAGTGTTGGGGAGTTAGTACGTATATGAGGCCTGGTCACAGACCGGGCCGCAGGGGCGTTGACCCCTGGAACTCTCTCCAGGTATAGAAAGGCAGCTGGGTGAAGTCGTCATGGGTTGGCGTTAGTGTGAGTAGGTGGTTTGGTGAGTATTTTTTGTGTATAAGTAATTTTGTATTCACGTGCTCTCATGTTTACCTGTAAGGCCCTAGTGTGTGCAAGGGCCTGTGTTTTGGAGAGTCTGTAATATTTTAACTGTAGGCTAAGTAGCCTGCAGGTAGAAGGAGGGGGGAAGTTGTCATGGAGCCTCCCTATTGATATAATTTTATTTTAATTCACTAGTAGCAGTGTGCTAGTGAGCTAATGTAAACTGGAGTCTGTTTTTTTTTTTTTGTAGTAGGTTATAAGTTGTAAATAAGTTATTCATTATTATATTATATATATTTTTGTATAGGTGAGTTTTAATGTCCTTCCTCATATAATAATTAATATTGTTTAACATATAAGTGTATGCTGGCCCGAGAGTTGCTGTATTTTTTTCAGTATAATTTAAATGCCCCAAGACAGCAGACTGAGCAGCCATTTAGGAGCAAGGACATTTTTATTTAAGTTACGATTTCGAAGTCATAACACAGCACCAGTCTGGAGCCCACACCTGGTCAAGCACGTCAAGATATTAGAGAAAGTGCAAAGGTTTGCAACAAGACTAGTTCCAGAGCTAAGGAGAATGTCCTACGAGGAGAGGTGAAGGAAAATCGACTTGACGACACTGGAAGACAGGAGGGATATGATAACGACATATAAATTTCTGAGAGGAATTGACAAGGTGGACAGAGACAGAATGTTCCAGGGATGGGACACAGTAACAAGGGGTCACAATTGGAAGCTGAAGGCTCAGATGAGTCACAGGGATGTTAGGAAGTATTTCTTCAGTCATACAGTTGTCAGGAAATGGAACTGTCTGGAAAGTGATGTAGTGGAGGCAGGATCCATACATAGCTTTAAGACGAGGTATGATAAATCTAATGGAGCAGGGAGAGAGGGGACCTAGTAGCGACCAGTGAAGAGGCGGGCCCAGGAGCTATGAATCGACCCCTGCAACCACAAATAGGTGAGTACACACACAGAGTTCTGCCGGAAGTTGCTTCCATTAGTGCCTGGTATCCAGTGTTTCCGCTCTGTTAGTAGGCCGAGGGCTGTTACTGTTGTGACTGTTGTTAGTTACCGTTGTAACGGCTGCTGTGGTGTGACTGGTAGCTGTTGTAGGTGCTGTTTTAGCTTTATTGATGTAACTGTTGTTGCAGCTAATGAAGGGACTTTTGGTTGGTCTACTGTTGTAGCTGTTGCTGCCGTTGACGCTTTTTATGATAATGCTGCTGCAGCTAACCAACAGTAACTGTTGGTTAGGATGCTGCAAGGGAAGTGGGTTTACTGAAATAGCTGTTGTAGCTGCTGCAAGAATTGCTTGTTTTCTCTTGCAACACTGCATTTCATGGTTTTACTTATATTGCTGTTGCTTATGTTGCTGTAGTTTGTGTTGCTGGTCCTGGTGTTGCAGTTGCTGATATTGATGTTGCTGTAGCTAGTGGTGCGGGTGCTTGTGTTGAGTTGCTAGTGTTGATGTTGCATATGTTGCTGTAGCCATTGTTGCTGTTCCTGGTGTTGCAGTTGCTGCTGTTTTTGGTGTTACAGTTGGTGGTGATGCTGTTGCTGGTATTGTTGTTGCTGTTGGTTTTACTCCTGTTGCTTGTGTTCCTGTTAATGTTGCTGGTTTTGCTGTTGTTTATGGTGCTGCTGTTGGTGTTTCTGTTGTTACTGATGCTACTGCTATTCTTAGTGTTGCTGTTACTGATGCTACTGTTACTCTTGGTGTTGCTGTTACTGATGCTACTGTTACTCTTGGTGTTGCTGTTACTGTTACTCTTGGTGTTGCTGTTACTGATGCTACTGTTATTCTTGGTGTTGCTGTTACTGTTACTCTTGGTGTTGCTGTTATTGATGCTACTGTTACTCTTGGTGTTGCTGTTACTGATGCTACTGTTATTCTTGGTGTTGCTGTTACTGATGCTACTGTTACTCTTGGTGTTGCTGTTACTGATGCTACTGTTACTCTTGGTGTTGCTGTTACTGATGCTACTGTTACTCTTGGTGTTGCTGTTACTGATGCTACTATTACTTTTGGTGTTGCTGTTACTGATGCTACTGTTACTCTTGGTGTTGATGTTACTGATGCTACTGTTACTCTTGGTGTTGCTGTTACTGATGCTACTGTTACTCTTGGTGTTGCTGTTACTGATGCTACTGTTACTCTTGGTGTTGCTGTTACTGATGCTACTGTTACTCTTGGTGTTGCTGTTACTGATGCTACTGTTACTCTTGGTGTTGCTGTTACTGATGCTACTGTTACTCTTGGTGTTGCTGTTACTGATGCTACTGTTACTCTTGGTGTTGCTGTTACTGATGCTACTGTTACTCTTGGTGTTGCTGACTTACTTTCCGGATTACCCAGGTTAATACTCTCTCCTCCCAAGACTTCGTCTTCTGAATAAGATTTTTTTCTGCCGACAGAAGTTCCTTCATCCGTGTGGTTCTGTGCTTACCCTAGTTCACCTCTTAGTGATGCTAGTAAACTAAGTCACTAAACAACCCAGGGTCACTGCTGCAAAGTGACTCCCAAACTGAGGTCACATCTGGTAAAATTCTCACGGATAATTTAGTAATATCTTCGGCTGACTGACGACCACTGACACTTCCACCAAAACCTTCGTGTTGACAATTTTTTCTCTTGCAACACTGCTTTTCATGGTTTTACTAATATTGCTGTTGCTGGTGTTGCAGTTGCTAATGTTGCTCTTGCTGATGTTGCTGCTGCTCCTGTGGTGTTGCTGTTGCTGGTGTTGTTGTTGCTTATGTTGCTGTAGCTAGTGTTGTTGGTGCTGATGATGATGTTGCTTATGTTGCTGTTGTTGCTGCTCCTGTTCGATGGTGTTGCTGTTGCTGGTGTTGTTGTTGCTTATGTTGCTGTAGCTAGTGTTGTTGGTGCTGGTGTTGCTGTTGCTTAAGTTATTGTAGCTAGTGTGGCTGGTTCTGGTCTTGCAGTTGCTGGTGTTGATGTTGCTTATGTTGCTGTAGCCAGTGCTGCTGCTGCTGGTGTTGCAGTTGCTGCTGTTCCTGGTGTTGCAGTTGCTGGTGTTGATGTTGCTTATGTTGCTGTAGCTAGTGGTGCTAGTGTTTTGAAGACATAGGTATTAACGCCAATGTTTCTGATCTCAAAGCGTGTTTTTTGTCTTCAAAAGCATAATTTGATTTTCAGAAAGTTTCATTATGGAACTGCTGGGGCATATACATTAGTGAAGTTGGAAACACTCAATAAACTTTAATGAAGAAATGCAAAAACGGTACAAGGATAGAGCAAGAATCAATGGCCATGTTTAACATCTGATGTTAATGCTAAGATTCCCAGCTGACTGAGAAACTGCAGCCAAACTGGAATCTAGCATGTCGTTTCTTTGAAAAAATAAATACTAGAATCATGCTTCATTAAATATGGAGTAGATCTTGCCTTAAGAATTATCCTGGCATATATGAACTGTGAAAAAGAATGACCAAAACTGCCTAAGTGATGAAATCTTCTGTGAAGACGAAGTCTATTGCCAGTCCCGAGTGACTGCCCATGAGGAAAATCCATTGACAGTTTCATGTTCTCATCCCAATTAGTTTGTTGTCTTACCGTAAACACACTAGGATCCTTTTATCTATACTAGTCCTCGGTACTAGGATTCTGAACCGATGCCGTCGTGAAGCTGTTTTTTTATTAACACATCGGCCGTCCCCCACCTAGGCAGGGTGGCCAGAAAGAGAAAAACTTTCATCATTCACTCCATCACTGTCTTGCCAGAGGCGCACGCACACTACAGTTATAAAGCTGCAACATTAACCCCTCCTGCAGAGTACAGACACTGTACTTCTGGATCCAAAGATGTTGATATATGCTTCAACATTTCGTTAACTTTACTACAGTCCTTGATACTAGGAAACGAAACCGATGCCATCGTGAAACAACTCGCTTATTTACATTATTTGTAGTATATGAATACATTCGTGAATCAAAAGATGCTTATATATGTTCCAACATTTGGTTCGCTTCACTCAATTTAATACAAATTATTTTAACATTGTAGTTGAAGAATCAAATCGTCAACATAGGCGAGGGTTCGTCACTGTACACATTCAATCACAAAAACTAAAAATTGTAGAATAATCACCTTTATCTTCTCCAACGAGCATCCTTGAGACAGAATGTATATATCAATATCACTGGTAGCTGTTACGTCCACACCCTTAAGATCAACACAAGAAGCAATACATGCAAGCACTGGAGGCAACATACACGTCTATCCTCTTGAAATTATCCCAAGTACAACTACATGGAATTACACAGTCATGCTGACAAGCGGCTGACATCATAGTCTGACTGATCAACACCCTAGTCAATGTTATAATAATATAATAATAATGTCTTTATTTACTTCAAGTACATGTACAAGGTATACAGAGCATAGCTGACATCAATGACATACTACTATGTGAAGATTGAGACACTTATGCAACATATGTGAATCTTTATTAAGGAAACGATTCGCTACACAGTGGCTTCATCAGTCCAATACAAAGTAGAAATGGGTAAGGAGAGGAGGAGTTTGAGGTAATCAGTCCCTCAGCCTGGAATGGATGTACAGCATATAGCCGGAGAAGTGGCTTTATACTGTAGTCAGGTGAGTGGAAGCAGGAAGAGGCGGGTTCACAGTGGAATCATCCACTAGTGTAAGTAGGTTTTTGACCAATGGTTGGACAAGTATTGAAGAATTCCTTGCATAAGTGTTTCAATCTTCAACTTGTCGGTTTTCAAACCATTTGCCAGACACTGCAACATCATGACACTGCAACATCATGGGACCTTGATGCAAAGAATTCTTCAATACCTGTCCATCCTTTGCACGAAGACCTACTTACACTTGTTTACCTTACCTGGAGTTTACCTGGAGAGGGTTTCTGGGGTCAACGCCCCCGCGGCTCGGTCTGAGACCAGGTCTCATGGTGGACCAGGTTCTGATCAACCAGGCTGTTACTGCTGGCCAGTGAATAATTCCACTGTGATCCCTCCTCCTCCTGCTTCCACACACCTGACTACAGTATATGAGCCACTTCTCTGGCCATATGTTGTACTTTCTACAAGAGTGATGGACTGAACACATCAATTCCAGGCTGAGGGACTGATTACTTCAAACTCCTCCTCTCCTTACCCATTTGTACTTTGTATGGACTGTTGAAGTCACTGTGTTGCGAAACGTTCCCTTAATAAAGATTCCGATATGTTGCATAAGTGTCTCAATCTTCGACATACTGCTATATAGAAAGCCGCTTTTATGATGAGCATTTCGGGCAAATTAGGTCAGTTTTGTCCCAGGATGCGACCCACACCAGTCGACTAACACCCAGGTACCCATTTTACTGATGGGTGAACATAGACAACCGGTGTAAGGAAACACGTCCGATGTTTCCACCCTTTCGCCGGGAATCGAACCCAGACCCCTCACCGTGTGAAGCGAGAGCTTTTGCCACCAGGCCACGGGGTCTGGTTAAGAGTAATGTAATGCTGATGAATAAGACACGTGGGCACCACCTGGGAATCTTGATTGATAGACTTTTAACTGTGCACTTGTTTTTATCAAATACAAAGGCATTAATGAAGGAAGGGATGGAAAGATGCAGCAGATGAAGGCGTGGTAACATGTGGGTGGGGCCCACTAGTGGATGCAGGTCAGGCCTCAAAATTGAGTCAGAGGTTCAGCTATGATGTGGTAAAAGATTTGGAGAAATGCAGCAGCGTTTTATTCATATTCTTCTCTGTATTATAACTGTTTTAAAGATATTTTGAGTCCGATCAGTGAAGACTTGCTGTTTAGAGTGTGAGCTAACTCACCTACAGTGGCTTTAGTTGCACTATCATAGAAGGAAATTACAGATATATAACCAGTCAGACAACCAGATAGAGGGAGAAACGTTTGCTAACAACACCGAAACGCTTATGACTTCAGTTCCATCCAGAAAAAAAAAACAGTCTTGACAGGTTTACCAGCAGGAGCGTATCCTTGGTGTTATTTTCAAGGATCTCTCAGAGCTCTGATAATGACAATATTAGGCAGCTTTTAAGGAGCTACTTAGCGAGACTTGATACGACTTTACCTGACAACTGAGCACCTGACACCTGATACATTTGTGTGAACTTAACTGAAAACGACTATTGTGCAGCAAATATTATGTAATAAACGATATATTTATCGTTTATTACTTTATTATTTTCATTTCACACGTTCCGAACAAAAAAAATAATTAGTTATGGAAATATGCAGCTATATATCGTCAACTATTTCTTCATGAAAAGCCTACAACCACAGTGCTAAATTATGAGGAAAAAATAATACAAAAATAAATTCCACGATCACTTGAAACTAAATTGCGGTTATCTTACGTAAGCTTCCACCGCTGAATCTCGATAATGTTCTCCACACTTCTGCAGGCGGCTCCTTCCCAGCGGCAGCAGCAGCAGCAGCGGCAGCAGCAACCTATCATTACCGTTCTTACTCAGGAAACACACAACCTTTTTCAAGGATTTTCTCAACTCCTTCCAAAATTGCCACACCACTTTCAGAATTTTATTTTTCAAAATTATCAAGCATTTACTTGCGTTTGTAATATAAATATATATATATATATATATATATATATATATATATATATATATATATATATATATCAGTAAAAGATTTGGATACCACTGTGATCTTTTTGCATATATATATATATATATATATATATATATATATATATATATATATATATATATATATATATATATATATATATATATATATATATATATATATATCGTGCCGAATAGGTCAAACTGGTCAATTAGTAAGAACGCATTTAAAATTAAGTCCTTTCTAAAAAAAATTCTCTTATACGTTTAAAGATATATTTTTTTAATTTATGCTAATGTAAAAATTAATAATTTTGTACCAAAAGAACCTTAGAAAACTTACCTAACCTTATTATAACAAGCACAATTTAATTTAGCTTAATCCAACTAAATATATTTTAGATAAGATTACAATATTTTAATAATAAACAAACACAATTAAATATATATTTTTCGTTAGGCTCACAATGATTTTTGCGATATTATTTCATACTCAAATTTTGGCTTGCCTTATTCAGCGAAAAGAACGTTGCTATTTAAGTAAAAAAATCCCAAGTTTTACCTTTTCAGCACGACATATATATTGTAGATAAGTTGTAGATAATGGTTCGGAAATCCGATATATGCAGTTCATTTATGAAGACTGATGGACTGGTCACATCAGCTCCAGGCCAGGGTTGCCAAATTAATTTTTCAAACAGCGCTGGATTAGGGCCTAAAACGCGCTAGATTTATTTGATTTGGGGATAAAATACGTGCTAACATTATTGTTTGCAAAAATAACTCATTTATATTGCTCTCACTTACAGGCGATCATGCAATTATTTTAGATCTGGTAAATTCCGTTCAACCATCTCATCCTCATAGCGTATCGCTGTTTCTTGTTGAGAATGTTGGTGAGAAGAAGAATGTTGACATGCATACATAGAGACTATTTTGTTTACGACTTCATTTGGTAGTTTGTAATCATAGCAGCATTTTCCATGCCTTCTCAGTCTGTATTTAATAGTCAAAACAGCTCTCAAAGTCTTGATACTCAACTTCAGATCTTAATTTTGCCCACACTTCATTGTTGACACCGGTCAGAACAGAAATTTAAGCGCCTAGAACAAAAGATTTTTTTTAACTCGAGTCTATTATTTTTCAAGTATTCCTTGAAAGCTCACATATTGCATTAACACTGCAGTCACACAGTTCAATTAGGTCTAAATAAGTAACCACAATTTGTTTCTTTCTCTCAGAATTAGCTATACCTAATAGTTACAGAAATATCATTACTTTCATTTATTAATAAGCTTAATTTACTATTTCCAATATCAGCTTTCAAGTCATCTCTGAAATATGGTGCAAATACTTGGTAAATAACTGCACTACATTTTGTCCCTTGAGCTTACAGTTCTTACATCCAGAACTGTCAGCAAAATGTTCTTTGAAGAGTTCGCTTAAATAGTCAACTATTTGTAATGAACAATGTACAGCAATGAACAAAGACATAGTTCCCTCTGTTGTTCTCACATCATTGCTTAATCTTTCAGACTGAAATATTGTCTTTGTGTATTGAATAATTCAGTTTTCTTTTGCTTGACACGATTTTTGTTTTTTCATTGTCACTTACTTTAGCTGCAATTCAACATTTGCAATACTTACAAAAAATAAAGCAACAATAGTAGTAAGAGTACGGATAACACAAGCGAGGGTTGAAACAAAAGCTGAACTGGTGTGACGGAGGTTTCACATAGTCTGCCATACAGTCATAGGATCACAGCTCAGGATACTATCACTCACGTCAGGTGAGTCACGACTGAACGTGATCTGGAGCTGTCTAACAGGAACTTCAGAGAGGTGACTGGTGAGGCTCATTATTAAGCTTAGTTTTTATTTTATTCTTCCTTTCATTTAGGCTTGTTTATTACATATATACTTAGCTAGGTTTCTAATCAAAATTAGATATAAAAAATGCGCTAGATTTAGCGCTAGATCAGCTAAAAAAGAAAGTGTCTGCAAAATTCAGAAAAATCTCACGCTAGAATAACTCGAAAACCCGCTAAAACTATTGCCAAAATGGCTGAAGGTCTGATTACCTCACACTGTTTCTGATCATCTACCATTCTTCTCTGTATTGAACTGAGGAAGCAGTTAAGGTAAAATATAAACAACTAGTGGTAGAGAGTATAGGTAATGAGGAGGCTGAAGAGGTATGGCGTGGATTAATAAATGCAGTGTTAGAGTGTCAGGGAGAAGTACATATATGGATATAGGAGGGTGGAGGCAAAGAGAAGAGATGGGCGGAATTGTGTGATAAAGAAAGTAGTAAGAGAGAAAGTTAGTTTACCGGAAACCTACAAATAAAAATGATCTCACACACTTTTATTCCAGTCAAGATACTAAGACCAAAAGAGGCATCATCATCGGATTTTTCCTAAGAGTTTACCGAATTTGCAGTCCTGAGTTTCTTGACGAGGAATGTACATACATTCACCAAACCTTCACTGGTTTACAATTTCCTTCCTTTTTCATCAAAGATTGCAAGAAGAGAGCTCTTCAGATCATTAATTCTCCACGCACCAACACCAATCCAAACAAAGTTATAATTCTTCCCAACAGCCAGGTTGCATCCAACATTTCTAAAGTACTTGCTAAACCTAACACCAGAGTCGCCATCGCTTCCAGCCTTTCTATAAAGGATCTAACCAGGACAAAATCCCAGCACCATGAACCAGTCAACGCAGGGGTTTACACTATACCCTGTGGAGGCTGCGACAGTATTTATGTAGGAGAAACGGCAAGAAACCTCGAAACACGCCTCAAAGAACACATCAATGCATGTAGGAACGATAACCTGAACAACGCCTGCGTACAACACCGAAATTCCACCAATCATCTCATGAAATTCAAAGACGCTCGATTAGTAATCAAAGAAACTGATTTCCGCAGACGCAAGTGCCTTTCTAACACAATTAAACAAAATAAAGTCAGCTTCACCATCTCTGAAGTCTTAGCAAGAATTCTCCTGAAAACAGTAAACCCTACCATCACATAGTCTCTCCTGCTAATTCAACACAAGCACATCGCAGATGTGGAACACTGCTACAGGCCTTCTCTTTTCCAACCTCCTACATAAATATTTGTCTAACCTGTTTTAATACTACCCAAGTAATTGTTTTTATCACCTTTTACTCATGTGCAAGTTGATTGTTCTACCTTATTGTATTACTACTACTACTACTACTTATATCACTACTACTTCGACCACCACTAGTATTTCACCTCACTTTAAGAGTATATATAAGCCCACTGTGTCCATGTATCGCTTGTAACGGCTTGAAAAAGCTCCTGGAGAGCGAAACGTTGCCACAATAAAATGTCTCATTAGTTGCATTTGTGTCCTTTTATTTAACATATTGTCGGTAATTCTACCAATATTAATACATAAGAACATAAGAAAGGAGGAACACTGCAGCATGCCTGTTGGCCCATACTAGACAGGTACTTAACATTCCATCCCACTAACAAGATATTTAAGTAAAAGGACACAAATGCAACTAATGAGACATTTTATTGTGGCAACGTTTCGCTCTCCAGGAGCTTTGTCAAGCCGTTACAAACAATGCATGGACACACATGGTATATATAGGTTCAGGGTGAGGTGTAATACTAGTGGTGGTAGAGGTAGTAGTGATATAAGTATAAGTAGTAGTAGTTATACAATAAGGTAGAACAATCAACTTGCACATGAGGAAAAGGTGATAAAATCAATTACTTGGGTAGTATAAAAATAGGTTAGACAAATATTTATGTTGGAGGTTGGAAAAGGGAGGGCCTGTAGCAGTGTTCCACATCCGCGAAGTGCTTGTGTAGTAGGAGACTATGAGATGGTAGGGTTTACTGTTTTCAGGAGGATTCTTGCTAAGACTTCAAAGATGGTAAAGCTGCCTTTGTTTTGTTTAATTGTGTTAGAAACAACGATAAGTGCTGATTCAAGGCAATTGAATCTGCTGCTTCACTGCCACAAATACACCTGTGTTCGGCGAGAATAGGGGCGGCAAGTCGAAGGGCAACAGCAATGCGGATGGTCTGTGGGTCGAGGCGTGTGCCAAAGCTGGAGTTGGGAACAGCCAAATGAAAGTCCCCTGCATGAGGAGCTCTCACTGCAAAGAGGCGGGCTCTATTCTTCCCTGCCCACCCTCTGAAGCGCTGCTGAGGCTATATTCTCTACTATTGGCCCATCCCAGTGCGACTGTTTGTAGTTGTTGGGGAGAGCAGGCCTGATTTCAGAGCCTGTTAGATTAACCCAGATCCTGGCTCCATCAACGAACTTTTGGTCATGGATTCCAATCGTGTCCCTAAGATGTTCAGAGAGAATTGCTGCTACAAGCCCTCTGGATGCAATGCATGAAGACACGAAAGCAGGTAGAGCAATCTGAGATGACTTGCGGACACAAATGCCTCCTTGTCTGACTGGGAGTGTAGCTTGGTCCCACTGCCCATCTTCTAGAGTAAGGTATATATATATATATATATATATATATATATATATATATATATATATATATATATATATATATATATATATATATATATATATATATATACATGCTAGGAATTCGCAAGAGCAGGCGAAATATTCACAACATGATCTCTGGCACGACTGAACCTACGAACTCATGACAAGGTACGCAGTGCTTTGCCGACGTACACACTGGTCCAAATTGGCATCCAGCTTTGCTGGATGCCAAGGTGACCAGTGGGGATGACTTCGGCACACGCTACCTTGTCATGGAGTGTATGGTTCATCCATCTTCAGGAGTAATAGTTTTTTGATATATATACATATATATATATATATATATATATATATATATATATATATATATATATATATATATATACATATATACATATATATATATATATATATATATATATATATATATATATATATATATATATATATATATATATATATATATATATATATATATATATAATTTGTAATGTTATCTACATGTTGAGGGGAAGAGTGGCTTAACGCTTGAAAACTCTGTAATCTCATGAAATTTTAGCTTCCCTTCTTTTTATTGGAATAAATTTGATGTCCTTTTTATTCTCAAAATGCTGTTCTTACTAGTGTTACAAATGTTAATTACGTCTCTCCTTATAACTCAGCAGAATAACAATACAGGTACATAGACTACTGGCTTATGTACATGCTAAGCATATTAATAATTCAACCCTGACTGAGCTGTAATTAGACTGTAATGTACTGACATATTCAAACTAATAGCAACTTACACATTCAATTTGACGCCCTATAAATCCAAGGACAGTATCGGATACCTGACTCATTAATATTTGTGATTATTTCACCAACTCTGCAAATCACGATATTGGAACCAAATGTTAATTACTTTTGTAATTCAAGGCGTTGGAATTATTTATAGTGGGTCTTCTGCAAACATTAAATAAAATAAATAAAACATTTATTTCTATTCGAACGTGGATTTCTTCAGTCTTTCAGTCGCACATTTTATGTTCAGGATTTATGAATACTGAAAACAGTCACTGACATTATTTTCCCAAAGAATATTAAATAAATTTCATATTTTTTATCAAGAAAGAAATTTAGCGTATTTGTATAGAAATTCTTTGTATATAGGATGTACTCAGTCCTAGTCATAGCACATAACTTAATATTGGAAATCGTTCTCGAGGGGAGAGGTGTGAGATAGAGCAGTCTATTTCGCTTGTCAATTTTTCCTGTTTTGATCAATGATATCTTATCTCCGCCCCAGCTTCCCTGGTACACCGTTTGTGCTTTACTTCTTATAAAGTATTGAGTCACCTATATGCAGAAAATATTTGGCAGTTTTAATAATATAAATTCACCTGACAAATCAATCAACTTGATTTGGGCACTTTCACGTTAGTGTCAAATGAGGCAGAAAAACTAGCTAAATCTGCCACAGACCTGGGGGTTAGGAGGAGTGTACCACAGACCTGGGAGATAGGAGGAGTGTGTCACAGACCTGGGGGACAGGAGGAGTGTACCACAGACCTGGGGTATAGGAGGAGTGTGCCACAGACCTGGGGGATATCAGGAGTGTACCACAGACCTGGGGGTTAGGAGTGTACCACAGACCTGGGGTTAGGAGTGTACCACAGACCTGGGGAATAGGAGGAGTGTGCCACAGACCTGGGGGATGGGAGGAGTGTGCCACAGACCTGGGGGTTAGGAGGAGTGTACCACAGACCTGGGGGTTAGGAGGAGTGTACCACAGACCTGGGGGTTGGGAGGAGTGTACCACAGACCTGGAGGATAGGAGGAGTGTACCACAGACCTGGGGGTTAGGAGGAGTGTGCCACAGACCTGGGGGTTAGGAGGAGTGTGCCACAGACCTGGGGGATAGGAGTAGTATGCCACAGACCTGGGGGATAGGAGGAGTGTGCCACAGACCTGGGGGATATCAGGAGTGTACCACAGACCTGGGGGATATCAGGAGTGTATCACAGACCTGGAGGATAGGAGGAGTGTGCCACAGACCTGGGGGTTAGGAGGAGTGTACCACAGACCTGGGGGATAGGAGGAGTGTACCACAGACCTGGGGGTTAGGAGTGTACCACAGACCTGGGGATAGGAGGAGTGTGCCACAGACCTGGGGGTTAGGAGGAGTGTACCACAGACCTGGGGGATAGGAGGAGTGTACCACAGACCTGGGGGTTAGGAGGAGTGTAACACAGACCTGGGGGATAGGAGGAGTGTACCACAGACCTAGGGGTTAGGAGGAGTGTGCACAGACCTGGGGGATAGGAGGAGTGTGCCACAGACTTGGGGGATAGGAGGAGTGTGCCACAGACCTAGGGGTTAGGAGGAGTGTGCCACAGACCTGGGGGATAGGAGGAGTGTGCCACAGACCTGGGGGATAGGAGGAGTGTACCACAGACCTAGGGGTTAGGAGGAGTGTGCCACAGACCTGGGGGATAGGAGGAGTGTGCCACAGACCTGGGGGATAGGAGGAATGTACCACAGACCTGGGGGATAGGAGGAGTGTGCAACAGACCTGGGGGTTAGGAGGAGTGTACCACAGACCTAGGGGTTAGGAAGAGTGTACCACAGACCTGGGGGATAGGAGGAGTGTATCACAGACCTGGAGGATAGGAGGAGTGTACCACAGACCTGGGGGATAGGAGGAGTGTACCACAGACCTGGGGGATATCAGGAGTGGACCACAGACCTGGAGATAGGAGTGTACCACAGACCTGGGAGGATAATAGGAGTGTACCACAGACCTGGGGGATAGGAGAGGTGTACCACAGACTTGGGGGATAGGAGGAGTGTACCACAGACCTGGGGGATATCAGGAGTGTACAACAGACCTGGGGGATATCAGGAGTGTACCACAGACCTGGGGGTTAGGAGGAGTGTACCACAGACCTAGGGGTTAGGAGGAGTGTACCACAGACCTGGGGGATAGGAGGAGTGTATCACAGACCTGGAGGATAGGAGGAGTGTACCACAGACCTGGGGAGTTAGAGGAGTGTACTACAGACCTGGGGTATCAGGAGTGGACCACAGACCTGGGATGGGGAGTGTACACAGACCTGGGGATAGAGGAGTGTACCACAGACCTGGGGGATAGGAGGGGTGTACCACACACCTAGGAGATAGGAGGAGTGTTCCTCTTGGGTATCTATTAAGGCACCCTCTTTATATATATTAAAATAATGACTGATAGTATCTATAAACTAATAGGTGAGGTAATGACTAATATTTATCAATAAAGAGTAAGAATGATGCACTTCACTGACGTCAGTGTTGTGTGTAGAATGAAGCACGTCACCAACGTCAGTGTGTGTAGAATGAGCACTTCACTGACGTCAGTGTTGTGTAGAATGAAGCACTCACAACGTCAGTGTTGTGTGTAGAATGAAGCACTTCACTGACGTCAGTGTTGTGTAGAATGAAGCACTTCACTGACGTCAGTGTTGTGTGTAGAATGAAGCACTTCACTGACGTCAGTGTTGTGTGTAGAATGAAGCACTTCACTGACGTCAGTGTTGTGTGTAGAATGAAGCACTTCACTGACGTCAGTGTTGTGTGTAGAATGAAGCACTTCACTGACTCAGTGTTGTGTGAGAATGAAGCACTTCACTGACGTCAGTGTTGTGTGTAGAATGAAGCACTTCACTGACGTCAGTGTTGTGTAGAATGAAGCACTTCACTGACGTCAGTGTTGTGTGTAGAATGAAGCACTTCACTGACGTCAGTGTTGTGTGTAGAATGAAGCACTTCACTGACGTCAGTGTTGTGTGTAGAATGAAGCACTTCACTGACGTCAGTGTTGTGTGTAGAATGAAGCACTTCACTGACGTCAGTGTTGTGTGTAGAATGAAGCACTTCACTGACGTCAGTGTTGTGTGTAGAAGAAGAACTTCACTGACGTCAGTGTTGTGTGTAGAATGAAGCACTTCACTGACGTCAGTGTTGTATGTAGAATGAAGAACTTCACTGACGTCAGTGTTGTGTGTAGAATGAAGCACTTCACTGACGTCAGTGTTGTGTGTAGAATGAAGCACTTCACTGACGTCAGTGTTGGTGTAGAATGAAGCACTTCACTGACGTCAGTGTTGTGTGTAGAATGAAGCACTTCACTGACGTCAGTGTTGTGTGTAGAATGAAGCACTTCACTGACGTCAGTGTTGTGTGTAGAATGAAGCACTTCACTGACGTCAGTGTTTGTGTAGAATGAAGCACTTCACTGACGTCGGTTGTGTTAGAATGAAGCACTTCACTGACGTCAGTGTTGTGTGTAGAATGAAGCACTTCACTGACGTCAGTGTTGTGTGTAGAAGAAGCACTTCACTGACGTCAGTGTTGTGGTAGAATGAAGCACTTCACTGACGTCAGTGTTGTGTGTAGAATGAAGCACTTCACTGACGTCAGTGTTGTGTGTAGAATGAAGCACTTCACTGACGTCAGTGTTGTGTGTAGAATGAAGCACTTCACTGACGTCAGTGTTGTTAGAATGAGACTGATGAGAATGAAGCACTTCACTGACTCAGTGTTGTGTGTAGAATGAAGCACTTCACTGACTCAGTGTTGTGTGTAGAATGAAGCACTTCACTGACGTCAGTGTTGTGTGTAGAATGAAGCACTTCACTGACGTCAGTGTTGATGAAGCACTCTGGATGTAGTAGATGAAGCACTTCACTGACGTCAGTGTTGTGTGTAGAATGAAGCACTTCACTGACGTCAGTGTTGTGTGTAGAATGAAACACTTCACTGACGTCAGTGTTGTGTGTAGAAGAAGCACTTCACTGACGTCAGTGTTGTGTGTAGAATGAAGCACTTCACTGACGTCAGTGTTGTGTGTAGAATGAAGCACTTCACTGACGTCAGTGTTGTGTGTAGAATGAAACACTTCACTGACGTCAGTGTTGTGTGTAGAATGAAGCACTTCACTGACGTCAGTGTTGTGTGTAGAATGAAGCACTTCACTGACGTCAGTGTTGTGTGTAGAATGAAGCACTTCACTGACGTCAGTGTTGTGTGTAGAATGAAGCACTTCACTGACGTCAGTGTTGTTGTAGAATGAAGCACTTCACTGACGTCAGTGTTGTATGTAGAATGAAGCACTTCACTGACGTCAGTGTTGTAGTAGAATGAAGCACTTCACTGACGTCAGTGTTGTGTGTAGAATGAAGCACTTCACTGACGTCAGTGTTGTGTGTAGAATGAAGCACTTCACTGACGTCAGTGTTGTGTGTAGAATGAAGCACTTCACTGACGTCAGTGTTGTGTGTAGAATGAAACACTTCACTGACGTCAGTGTTGTGTGTAGAATGAAGCACTTCACTGACGTCAGTGTTGTGTGTAGAATGAAGCACTTCACTGACGTCAGTGTTGTGTGTAGAATGAAGCACTTCACTGACGTCAGTGTTGTATGTAGAATGAAGCACTTCACTGACGTCAGTGTTGTATGTAGAATGAAGCACTTCACTGACGTCAGTGTTGTGTGTAGAATGAAGCACTTCACTGACGTCAGTGTTGTGTGTAGAATGAAGCACTTCACTGACGTCAGTGTTGTATGTAGAATGAAGCACTTCACTGACGTCAGTGTTGTATGTAGAATGAAGCACTTCACTGACGTCAGTGTTGTGTGTAGAATGAAGCACTTCACTGACGTCAGTGTTGTGTGTAGAATGAAGCACTTCACTGACGTCAGTGTTGTATGTAGAATGAAGCACTTCACTGACGTCAGTGTTGTATGTAGAATGAAGCACTTCACTGACGTCAGTGTTGTGTGTAGAATGAAGCACTTCACTGACGTCAGTGTTGTGTGTAGAATGAAGCACTTCACTGACGTCAGTGTTGTGTGTAGAATGAAGCACTTCACTGACGTCAGTGTTGTATGTAGAATGAAGCACTTCACTGACGTCAGTGTTGTGTGTAGAATGAAGCACTTCACTGACGTCAGTGTTGTGTGTAGAATGAAGCACTTCACTGACGTCAGTGTTGTATGTAGAATGAAGCACTTCACTGACGTCAGTGTTGTATGTAGAATGAAGCACTTCACTGACGTCAGTGTTGTGTGTAGAATGAAGCACTTCACTGACGTCAGTGTTGTGTGTAGAATGCCTTCATAAAGTTAACTAACTTTGATAAATAAAATACATATGCAACATGCGTCTTATTAATCATTTGTTATACAAATAATGTAAAGATTTACTGACTCTGGTAGCACTTTTCGCCCACCACAGTGATCTTTTAACTTATTCACCATACCCATTTCTGATATTTAATATGCATTCACCCAGCACATAAAACAATTACTCAGACGTAGAGAGATTTTATTGGTATGACTAAATTTTGGGTTTACAAATATACGTGAACTACGTAGTAGATTTTTCATTCCATAAATGTGTTCTCATTAATAGCTATACATTTACACTTGTTATTAAAATCATCCTCTAAACATATGTGAAAAAAAAACTTTCTCTAAATCGATAGTAATTTTCTTTAATGTAGAACAGCATTTACGAACGTTAATTTAAAGAAAATATTGTAAGACCCGAGGCTTAGTTTCTACTTATATAAACAAGTGAATATAAACAAATGAAAGATAATGAGTGGAAAAATGAATATAACAGAATATAACAAAAAGGCACAATACCGTAACTGGAACAATACAGGAATCACCCGCACACAGTGCGACTCTGTAAATGGTCCAAGTCGGACCGAAACGTCGTCGTAAACTCCTCTCTCCTATGAGCTGGCTATTTGTGTATAGCAGACAATACTGTTTATACCAATATAATAGTGAGGTGACGTGCAAATCAACTCAGAAGCTCAATGGTAATAATTTGACATTTGGTTGTAACCTCGAATGTGAATTTTCTAAAATAACTTGTAAATTGTTTACCTTAAGTAATCTCTTTACACAATTTAGCTTTTTACACACTTTACACACTTCTAGTAAATTATTTCCGCTTATTTCCCATGTTAGACGTCAGAAAAAAAAGGATGTTAGAGATTCAGATTACAAAGTTTTAATACGGAAACTTTGCTGAAAAGTATCAAGAGTTTTCATACCTTGATTAGAATTAAATCACTGAGGGCCACGACGCAGACGGTACAAGAAACTTGAATCTTTTACTTACATAGGAAGACTAGTAGAATATTTTCAAGTTCCATTGCAACATAGACGAACAATTGTGTCTAATGAACAATAATGATAAAATATTCTCCAGTTATTTTCCCTGAAAATATTCATACTATAAACATCTTCCCAGATAAAGAGGTGGGGCCAGGAGCTATGAATCGACCCCTGCAACCACGAATAGGCGAGTATAAATAGGTGAGTACATATGTGAATGACTTGACGGAAGGGATAGATTCAGAAGTGTCCCTGTTTGCAGACGATGTGAAGTTAATGCGGAGAATTCAATCTGATGAGGATAATAATAATAATAATAATACTTTATTTAGACATTGTACAATTATATATGGTAGATATAGTTATACATAGTTATACATAGATAAGGCAGGACTACAAAATGATATGGACAGGCTGGAAGCCTGGTCCAGAAACTGCCTCCTGGAATTTAACCCCACCAAGTGCAAAGTCATGAAGATTGGGGAAGGGCAAAGAAGACCGCAGAGTACAGGCTAGAAGGTCAAAGACAGCAACACTCACTTGAGGAAATATTTGGGTGATTATAATATCGAGCACATCTGAGGCGCACATCAACCAAATAATTGCTGCAACATATGGGCACCTGGCAAACTTAAGAATAGCGTTTTGACACCTCAGTAAGGAATCGCTCAAGACTTTGTACACCGTGTACGTCAGATCCATATAGGAATATGCATCACCAGTTTGGAACCCACACTTTGTCAAGAACGTCAAAAAATAGAGAAAGTGCAAATGTTTGTAACAAGACTAGTCCCAGAGCTAAGGGGTATGTCCTACGACTAGAGGTTAAGGGAAAACGACATGACGACACTGGAAGACAGGAGGGAGAGGGGGACGTGATAACGACATATAAAATACTGAGAAGAATTGACAAGGTGGATAACAGGATGTTTCGGAAATGGGACACAGCAACAAGGGGTCACAATTGGAAGTCGAAGACTCAGATGAGTCACAGGGATGTTAGGAAGTATTTCTTCAGTCACAGTTGTCAGGAAGTGGAATAGTCTGGGAAATTAAGTAGTGGAGGCAGGATCCATACATAGTTTCAAGAAGAGGTACAATAAAGCTCATTGAGCACGAAGAGAAACTTAGTAGCGACCAGTGAAGAGGCGGAGCCAGGAGCTATGAATCGACCCCTGCAACCACAATTAGGTGAGCACACACACACTTCTGGTTAACTGCCTCCTCGTCTCCTGACCTGGTTAACAAGCGAGGCTGTGATCGTCACGCAATTACTGCCTCCTTGACCGCCACTCCATCAACACACTCGTTAGTCGTTCCCGTCGAGTGCACAGCCTGCCTCTATGTCGCTTTAGTGGAGTGTTACCACCACTCTGGTGGAGTGTTACCACCACTCTGGTGGACTGTTACCACCACTCTGGTGGACTGTTACCACCAATCTGGTGGACTGTTACCACCAATCTGGTGGACTGTTACCACCACTCTTGTGGAGTGTTACCACCACTCTAGTGGAGTGTTACCACCACTCTTGTGGAGTGTTACCACCACTCTTGTGGAGTGTTACCACCACTCTAGTGGAGTGTTACCACCACTCTGGTGGAGTGTTACCACCACTCTGGTGGAGTGTTACCACCACTCTGGTGGAGTGTTACCACCACTCTAGTGGAGTGGTAATACTGCTCTAGTGGGATGTTACCACCGCTCTAGTAAAATGTTACCACCACTGGAGAGTTACCAAGGATCTAGTGGAGTGTTACCGCCACTCTAGTGGAGTGTTACCGCCACTCTAGTGGAGTGTTACCGCCACTCTAGTGGAGTGTTACCGCCACTCTAGTGGAGTGTTACCGCCACTCTAGTGGAGTGTTACCGCCACTCTAGTGGAGTGTTACCGCCACTCTAGTGGAGTGTTACCACCACTCTAGTGGAGTGTTACCACCACTCTAGTGGAGTGCTACCACCACTCTAGTGGAGTGTTACCACCACTCTAGTGGAGTGTTACCACCACTCT
Source organism: Cherax destructor (assembly GCA_009830355.1). NCBI lineage: Eukaryota > Metazoa > Arthropoda > Malacostraca > Decapoda > Parastacidae > Cherax > Cherax destructor. Next base: position 96,048 of record WNWK01001530.1, on the reverse strand, counting down.
AGTGGAGTGTTACCACCACTATTGGAGTGCTACCACCACTAGTGGAGTGCTACCACCACTCTAGGGGAGTGTTACAACCACTCTACTGGAGTGTTACCACCACTCTAGTGGAGTGTTACCACCACTTTAGTGGAGTGTTACCACCACTCTAGTGGAGTGTTACCACCACTCTAGTGGAGTGTTAATACTGCTCTAGTGGATGTTACCACCGCTTTAGTAAAATGTTACCACTGATCTACTGGAGAGTTACCGCCGATCTAGTAGAGTGTTACCGCCACTCTAGTGGAGTGTTACCGCCACTCTAGTGGAGTGTTACCGCCACTCTAGTGGAGTGTTCCAGCCACTCGTGGAGGTTACCCACCTAGTGGAGTGTTACCGCCACTTGTGGAGTGTTCTCCACTCTGTGGAGTGTTACCGCCACTCTAGTGAGTGTTACCGCCACTCTAGTGGAGTGTTACCGCCACTCTAGTGGAGTGTTACCCCACTCTAGTGTGAGTGTTACCCCACTCTAGTAGAGTGTTACCGCCACTCTAGTGGAGTGTTACCGCCACTCTAGTGGAGTGTTACCGCCACTCTAGTGGAGTGTTACCGCCACTCTAGTGGAGTGTTACCGCCACTCTAGTGGAGTGTTACCGCCACTCTAGTGGAGTGTTACCGCCACTCTGTGGAGTGTTACCGCCACTTGTGGAGTTACCGCCACTCTAGTGGAGTGTTACCGCCACCTGTGGAGTGTTACCCCACTTGTGGAGTGTTACCGCCACTCTAGTGGAGTGTTACCGCCACTCTAGTGGAGTGTTACCGCCACTCTAGTGGAGTGTTACCGCCACTCTAGTGGAGTGTTACCGCCACTCTAGTGGAGTGTTACCGCCACTCTAGTGGAGTGTTACCGCCACTCTAGTGGAGTGTTACCGCCACTCTAGTGGAGTGTTACCGCCACTCTAGTGGAGTGTTACCGCCACTCCAGTGGGGTGTTACATCCACTCTAGTGCAGTGTTATCACCGCTCTAGTGCAGTGTTACCACCGATCTAGTGCAGTGTTACCACCGCTCTAGTGCAGTGTTACCACCGCTCTAGTGCAGTGTTATCACCGCTCTAGTGCAGTGTTACCACCGCTCTAGTGCAGTGTTACCACCGCTCTAGTGCAGTGTTACCACCGCTCTAGTGCAGTGTTACCACCGCTCTAGTGCAGTGTTACCACCGCTCTAGTGCAGTGTTACCACCGCTCTAGTGCAGTGTTACCACCGCTCTAGTGCAGTGTTACCACCGCTCTAGTGCAGTGTTACCACCGCTCTAGTGCAGTGTTACCACCGCTCTAGTGCAGTGTTACCACCGCTCTAGTGCATTGTTATCACCGCTCTAGTGCAGTGTTACCACCGCTCTAGTGCAGTGTTATCACCGCTCTAGTGCAGTGTTATCACCGCTCTAGTGCAGTGTTACTACCGCTCTAGTGCAGTGTTATCACCGCTCTAGTGCAGTGTTACCACCGCTCTAGTGCAGTGTTACCACCGCTCTAGTGCAGTGTTATCACCGCTCTAGTGCAGTGTTACCACCGCTCTAGTGCAGTGTTACCACCGCTCTAGTGCAGTGTTATCACCGCTCTAGTGCAGTGTTATCACCGCTCTAGTGCAGTGTTATCACCGCTCTAGTGCAGTGTTATCACCGCTCTAGTGCAGTGTTATCACCGCTCTAGTGCAGTGTTATCACCGCTCAAGTGCAGTGTTATCACCGCTCTAGTGCAGTGTTATCACCGCTCTTGTGCAGTGTTACCACCGCTCTAGTGCAGTGTTATCACCGCTCTAGTGCAGTGTTATCACCGCTCTAGTGCAGTGTTATCACCGCTCTAGTGCAGTGTTATCACCGCTCTAGTGTAGTGTTATCACCGCTCTAGTGCAGTGTTATCACCGCTCTAGTGCAGTGTTATCACCGCTCTAGTGCAGTGTTATCACCGCTCTAGTGCAGTGTTATCACCGCTCTAGTGCAGTGTTATCACCGCTCTAGTGCAGTGTTATCACCAAAAGCTCCAACGGCGGGTCGTCATATGACTAAGACCCGCATTAGGAAACACTTATACAGTTTCCTGACAAATCTTACCTAACCACCCCTTCTTGTGCTCCAGATTTATCAAAGCTACGGTACAGATCAGTTCCTAGGCTGAGGGGACTGATTACTTCATCTTTTACTTCTTCAGTCTCCTGTATGGTATTAAGCCACTGGTGGCCATATATGTCTACAGAATAAATATACCCAGATGTTGCACATGTGTGTGACATCATCTAGTCGGTATTATATACCTCTCAAACTTGTCTTCAATGTATATGTTTTATTGATTTTAATTGCCTCTTTTGATTTTTAAAAACCTTGGTGGTTAACCATCTTGGTACACTGGTGAAGGATAGGCTTCTCTGAGAGATGGCAGTTCCCAATTGATAAGAATTCCAGCTATGCTTACCTTCTGGAAAAGACCCGGGCCGGCCAACGTACCGGCGAATCTACAACCACAAGCAATGCTGGAACGATGACCCTGAAGCTCCCGTATCTTATGAACCCTTGCTGGAATACTTGACGATATCTGCACTGCCCTTCTGCAGTCTCCCAGCTCACAGTAAGAGCCCCATCTGTGTGACGGAATATCACTAGGAAACATAGTTCTTATTCCCGCTGTGTAACTGTCATATGAAATAGAGTATCAGCACACTTGTGGTGTATCTAATTTAGCTAAAAATATTAAGCCTGCCTAGGTTGGGCATTATGACTAGGAGCATTGAGCGGATTTGTATGTAAATTCCTGTGTGAATGACGAAATAGATTCATTAGTGTTTTCACTACTCAGTGCTACTCATCTAGTTATTCAAGCCAGAAAAGCCACTCACCCAATTATCCAAACTAGAAAAGCCACTGACCCAGTCCAACAAAGTCTTTCACTTTTCAAGCCAGCAATTCCTTCCCATCAAGTCATCTAAGCCAACAAGCCACTCAGTCGACGTTCAGCCCGGGTCATTTATAAGCCAGCCGCATCAACCACCAAGCCAGCTGCTACAACCTCCCACACTTCCCTTTCAAGCCAGTAAGTCAGCCGTCTGTATGAACTCTTGGCTAGTCTGCCAAGGACGGAAAACCAGTGCAAGCTACCCAATAACATCACGAACCTTGCCTTCAGGCAACCCCTCCAATAGTGAAAAATTTGAAACCGATCGCATGAATCATTCTTCAGTTATAGCACGGATTCCAAAGATTTCAATTTTTTTAAGCTATTTTCCAATGCTGCCAAACTTGCCCCATTTTAGAATTTATTATTCAAAGCTCAATAATAACGCATAATGAGACAGAAACTCAGAAGATTAATTGGTCCGTATATTTCGATCCCCTTCTGGGATCCTCTTCAGAAATGAAATCGAAAAATATTGACCAATTGATCTTCTGAGTGTCACCATATGGATTATTGAGCATTGACAAGCGTTCAATATACTTATTATTCAAAAATGGGTTGTTTATATTAGCGACTTGATGCAAAAGACAAAATAAATGAATTGTTTAACATTTTATATATAAAATTAAAATTAACCCGAGAAAACAGACTCATTGAACAGCAAACACTCAGGTGAGTGTTAGCACTCACCTGCCATGGGTTCAGGTGAGTGTTAGCACTCACCTGCCATGGGTTCAGGTGAGTGTTAGCACACACATGCCATGGGTTCAGGTGAGTGTTAGCACTCACCTGCCATGGGTTCAGGTGAGTGTTAGCACTCACCTGCCATGGGTTCAGGTGAGTGTTAGCACTCACCTGCCATGGGTTTAGGTGAGTGTTAGCACACATGCTATGGGTTCAGGTGAGTGTTAGCACACCATGCCATGGGTTTAGGTAGTGTGCACTCACCTGCCATGGGTTAAAGTAGTGTAGCACTCACCTGCCATGGGTTCAGGTGAGTGTTAGCACTCACCTGCCATGGGTTTAGGTGAGTGTTGCACTCACCTGCCATGGGTTTAGGTCTCCACTCGTTCACTCACCTTCCATGGGCTCAGGTCTCCACTCGTTCACTCACCTGCCATGGGCTCAGGTCTCCACTCGTTCACTCACCTGCCATGGGTTTAGGTCTCCACTCGTTCACTCACTTGCCATGGGTTAAGGTCTCCACTCGTTCACTCACCTGCCATGGGTTTAGGTCTCCATTCGTTCACTCACCTGCCATGGGTTTAGGTCTCCACTCGTTCACTCACCTGCCATGGGTTTAGGTCTCCACTCGTTCACTCACCTGCCATGGGTTTAGGTCTCCACTCGTTCACTCACTTGCCATGGGTTTAGGTCTCCACTCGTTCACTCACCTGCCATGGGTTTAGGTCTCCACTCGTTCACTCACCTGTCATGGGGTCAGGTCTCCACTCATTCACTCACCGGCCATGGAGTCAGGTCTCCACTCATTCACTCACCTGCCATGGAGTCAGGTCTCCACTCATTCACTCACCTGCCATGGAGTCAGGTCTCCACGCGTTCACTCACCTGCAATGGGTTCAGGTCTCCACTCATTCACTCACCTGCCATGGAGTCAGGTCTCCACTCATTCACTCACCTGCTATGGGTTTAGGTCTCCACGCGTTAGTGCACCTGCCATGGGGTCAGGTCTCCACGCGTTCACTCGTCTGCCATGGGGTCAGGTCTCCACTCACTCACCTGCAATGGGGTCAGGACTCCACTCACTCACCTGCAATGGGGTCAGGACTCCACTCGTTCACTCACATGCAATGGGGTCAGGTCTCCACTCGTTCACTCACCTGCCATGGGGTCAGGTCTCCACTCACCTGCAATGGGGTCAGGTCTCCACTCGTTCACCACCTGCATGGGTCAGTCTCACTCACCACCTGCCATGGGGTCAGGTCTCCACTCACTCACCTGCCATGGGGTCAGGTCTCCACTCACTCACCTGCCATGGGGTCAGGTCTCCACTCACTCACCTGCCATGGGGTCAGGTCTCCACTCACTCACCTGCCATGGGGTCAGGTCTCCACTCACTCACCTGCCATGGGGTCAGGTCTCCACAATCGTGTATTACGCAGTGTGCTGTAGTCAAAATATTGTATAAAAATGCTCCATACTTCCAGGATTGTTCTGAAACCAGACGCGTAATATTCGTGGTCAGTCAGAGTGGTCAGGAGAGAGGCGAGTGAGGTGTGTTTTGTGAAGTAGGTGAAGCACTGCAGATGGGGCAAGATGTAGTTGTGTGAGTAGGTGATTTGGTGAGTTTTATTTTAGTTTATACTATAGGTAATTTTATTTTTGTTAAAGTGCTCTCATGTTTACCTGTAAGGCCCTAGTGTGCAGAGGCCTGTTTAAGTTTTGGGAGAGCATTTGTATAGTGTTTTTATCAGCTGGTAGACACACCCCCAGAAAGGAGGGGGTGTCATGGAGCCTCCCTGTTTATAAATGTTCATATATTTACTCACTAGTAGTAGTGTGCCAGTGAGCTAATGTGAGTACTGGGTAAAGGTGTACTGGAGTGTAGTCATGTTTGTTGTAGTTGAGTAGACTGTAGGTTGTATATGTTACTTTAATATTATTATTATTTTAATAATATTTTGTATAGGTGAGTTTTTGTGTCCTTCCTTATATTACATTGACCATTTAAACTTATGCTTCACTATTTGTATGAAGGTACATGCTGGCCCTAGAATGGTTTCTTTTTCAATGTTAAATAATTTAAATACCCCTAGACTTGGCAGGTCTTGGGGAATTACGCCAAGACGCACTCAAAAAAAATAAGCGTAACATCATGTTATTATAATTTCGTGAGTAATAAAAGACTCTCACTCCAGTAATGAGGGTAATGAAAATTGACAAAGCTAATTATCAGGATTTTAAATTTTAGGTTTTCTTTATAACACAATGATCACTCAGAGGAGGAAGTGAGGAGACATTTACTGCACCAGAGCACTTCCAAATTCGAATAAGGTGTGAACTGGATGTCGGTCTTATATCTCCAATAATAGTGTGAGAAGTCTTTTGTGTATCAAATTGTTTAAAGCAATCTGGAGTCTTGAGGTCAGTGTACTTGTTAGAGTCTCTTGTTTAGTTCACTTACACACCACAATACACTGGAGAGTGTGGCCAACGGTGTTATTTAGATATTGAAATGTTAGTTGTGAATATCGGGTAAGAAACAATGCCTCAACCCTTAAAGCTCTAGCTATGGTGTGCATTTTAAAGATTGTCAACAAATGTATATACATTAACAAGACTTTACCCCACTCAGTAGTTTAGTCTCCATCAATATTACATGTTAGGTAATAGGACATAAGTGCAACTAATGTGACATTTTATTTTGGCAACGTTTCGTTCTCCAGGATCTTTGACAAGCCGTTACAAACAATATATGGACACAGAGGGTATATATAGGCTTAGAGTGAGTATATGCCCTCTGTGTCCATGTATTATTTGTAATGGCTTGATAAAGCTCCTGGAGAGCGAAACGTTGCCACAATAAAATGTCACATTAGTTGCACTTGTTTCCTTTTACCTAACATTGTCGGTAATTCTACCAACATTAATACAATATTACCAGCGCTTGGGGTCACATTAGTCACAATGCTCTCTCATTTGAAAAGTCATTAACCCTCCATATAACTATCCTATTTGTAAGAAAGTTCTTTACCATTTTGTGTTATGTGACTAATCTTATCCACTGACTCTAGAAGGACGAGGTATATATACATTTATTATTAAATGTAGTTGAAAGTGTGTGTTACGGAAATACTCATAAAAAAAATGCTACAAACTTTGAGCAGTTTAGTACTTGTGCTACACTGAAAGCAATACAAGTTTTAACTAGGGATATTATGGTATTAACCCCAATAACGTTTCAATAATAAATAACCAGTGTGGGGTATTTTGGAGTTGCCCTGGCAGGTATTTAGTCAATGCTGGCTGCAATGTCCCACAACTATTTAGAATTATTTTTGAATATTATATTTAACTGGGTAGTATTTTAACATTTGATTGATATTACAATTCTCATATTATTTATTAGTTTGAAATTATTCCTATACAGTAAGTCTTAAACGATGAATACAAAAGTCGTGTACAATACACTTCATATGTAGGCATCATCACCTCTGCCTCTCTTAATGTCTCTTAAGATCTTTCCTCAAGTCACATTCGAAAATTTTAGGGCAGGAAGTTGCTAATGATTTAGTGTTAGAATGACTTAAAGAGTGTGAAAATGTTATTAATGACTTAAAAGGTATAAGAAAGTGACTAACGACTTAAATCTTACTAATGACTTTAAAAATATGAAAAATGTTAATTATGATTTAAAAAGTTATGTAATATTACTGACGACTTTTATAAATATATGACTGTTACTAATGACTTAAAGTATAGGAATATTATTAATAATCTAAAAAGAGTGATACAGTTACTTATGACAAAAATAATTATAATGTTACTTATGACTTAAGTGTGAAAATGTTTCCAATGACTTAAAAACAGTGAGAATGTTACTAACGACTTAAAAACAGTGAGAATGTTACTAACGACTTAAAAACAGTGAGAATGTTACTAACGACTTAAAAACAGTGAGAATGTTACTAACGACTTAAAAACAGTGAGAATGTTACTAACGACTTAAAAACAGTGAGAATGTTACTAACGACTTAAAAACAGTGAGAATGTTACTAACGACTTAAAAACAGTGAGAATGTTACTAACGACTTAAAAACAGTGAGAATGTTACTAACGACTTAAAAACAGTGAGAATGTTACTAACGACTTAAAAACAGTGAGAATGTTACTAACGACTTAAAAACAGTGAGAATGTTACTAACGACTTAAAAACAGTGAGAATGTTACTAACGACTTAAAAACAGTGAGAATGTTACTAACGACTTAAAACCAGTGAGAATGTTACTAACGACTTAAAAACAGTGAGAATGTTACTAACGACTTAAAACCAGTGAGAATGTTTTCTAACGACTTAAAAACAGTGAGAATGTTACTAACGACTTAAAAACAGTGAGAATGTTACTAACGACTTAAAAACAGTGAGAATGTTACTAACGACTTAAAAACAGTGAGAATGTTACTAACGACTTAAAAACAGTGAGAATGTTACTAACGACTTAAAAACAGTGAGAATGTTACTAACGACTTAAAACCAGTGAGAATGTTACTAACGACTTAAAAACAGTGAGAATGTTACTAACGACTTAAAAACAGTGAGAATGTTACTAACGACTTAAAAACAGTGAGAATGTTACTAACGACTTAAAAACAGTGAGAATGTTACTAACAACTTAAAAACAGTGAGAATGTTACTAACGACTTAAAAACAGTGACAATGTTACTAACGACTTAAAAACAGTGAGAATGTTACTAACGACTTAAAAACAGTGAGAATGTTACTAACGACTTAAAAACAATGAGAATGTTACTACATGTTATCACTACATGTTATCACCACCCAAGTGTGTCCCACTGATTGTTTTATATTATTACTGGTAAAAATTCACACATATAAGTACATGGTGGTGGTAATGGTAGCATTGATGGTAGAGGTTCTGGTGGTGGTGGTGGTAGTAATGATGGTGGTAGTGGTAATAGTGGTGGTGGTTGTAATGGTGCTGGTGTTGGTAGTGATGACAGTGGTGCTGATGGATACACATATCGGGTGAGTTACAATTTATTCAACATTCATTACAAACCCACTGGCATACTCTCTCGACCAGAAAACTGGCAATACAGAATAAAGCTGTTTTAGGGCCCCACTGCTTTATTAATTGCCTGTTGGATGGTCGAGATGGCATGACAATGGTGTGTGATGAACGTCGAATAAAGTGTAATGTAACGAACGCACGTAATATGCTTCAATATAAATAAACACTTGATCTACACACCCTCTACACACCCTCTACACACCCTTACCCTTCCTAAAATGTTGTTCATCTGCGATCTTGCTCTCTGCTTACCCTTAACTCTTTCAATAATAAATCTACCATTCACTTTACGTGGTATACTCAACAGTTTTATTCCCTTTTTCCTCATACAAAGCAACAACACAAGTTCTCTGCCAGTCCCTTGGTACCTTTCCCCCTCTCATACATTTATTGAACAAATGCATCAACCACTACAAAACTATATACTCACCTGCTTTTAACATTTCTGCCTTTTTCCCACCAATCCCGGCCCTTTACCCCCTTTCATTCTACCCACTGCCTCACCCACCTAACGCATTTTTCGTTCTCGTGTGGAATTAAGACTGAGTTGCACAGTACGGCCCAAGCCAGACTATGTTACAGTACAGAACTTCAAAGTGTTACATTCACTCCGTGGGACTTGAAGAAGATGGATGGAAATACTGTGGCGAGTACTAGTACTCACGAGTGACTTACTTAGTACTCACGAGTGACTTACTTAGTACTCACGAGTGACTTGCTCGCTACTGACTTTCCTTCTGCAATCAAATTCATCTGTTAAAACAGTGCGTGTTCCAGTTCCAAGTGACAGACACGCTGTTACTTAAGTTTCCAGGGATGTCACTGTTACTACAGTTTCCAGGGATGTCACTACAGTTTCCAGGGATGTCACTGTTACTACAGTTTCCAGGGATGTCACTGTTACTACAGTTTCCAGGGATGGCACTTGTTACTACAGTTTCCAGGGATGTCACTGTTACTACAGTTTCCAGGGATGTCACTGTTACTACAGTTTCCAGGGATGGCACTTGTTACTACAGTTTCCAGGGATGTCACTGTTACTACAGTTTCCAGGGATGTCACTGTTACTACAGTTTCCAGGGATGTCACTGTTACTACAGTTTCCAGGGATGTCACTGTTACTACAGTTTCCAGGGATGTCACTGTTACTACAGTTTCCAGGGATGTCACTGTTACTACAGTTTCCAGGGATGTCACTGTTACTACAGTTTCCAGGGATGTCACTGTTACTACAGTTTCCAGGGATGTCACTGTTACTACAGTTTCCAGGGATGTCACTGTTACTACAGTTTCCAGGGATGTCACTGTTACTACAGTTTCCAGGGATGTCACTGTTACTACAGTTTCCAGGGATGTCACATATAGTGTTTAATTCCAATGATGTAACAGGTATTTTATTTCGTGGTGATGTCACAGAGTTATATTGTTGCTAATGAGGTCATATGCGTTATTTGGTTCTCAGTGATGTCAGGTACAGTACATTAAGAACACAGGTGTAGATACAGCCTCCACACCTTTCCATAATGCGACTACCACTTGGAAGCAAGCAAGACAGCAGCGAATAACTGAATTATATTTCCTTCACCAAACAAGTTTGTATTTACAGTGTATTATATCATATGTACAGTATTTATATTATGTACAATGAGGCAAATGCAAGCACAAAACACGGTGAATCATGACGACCAGTAGGGAAGGCAAGTCAGCCAAAGTTGCTTTACAGTGTACCACATCGCTTCACTGCTCTGGCAGGCTTCCATGTGACTGGCTAGTTGAACTGAAATACTGGTGTAACGACGGGGCTCCTTTGATCGTTAAACCCTTAGCACCTGGTTCGCTGGTCGGGAGGCAGCCTGTATGGGTGTGTGACATGCTGAATAAAATGTAACATAGTCTAATTACACCACAATATTTATTTTTCTAGTGATGTCACACGCACTATTTACGTTTCCAGTGTTGTCAAGCGTGTTATGTTGTTCCCAGTGTTGTCAGATGTGTTGATTAGTAATAATTTATTTCTCATTAAGGTCACATACATGGTTGATCAGTGAGTAATATTTTATTATTCATCAAGGTTACATTTATTGTTGCTCAGTGAGCAATGATTTCCTTATGTCAGCTTGATATGTAATAATATCAAGAGGCAGCAATATTTCAGTACTGTGAGGGTTCTCCTCGACCCTCGCTCACTCATCCATCAACGCCCTAATGATCTGCAACATGCAACCAGAGTGAATAATGATCTGCAACATGCAAGCAGAGTGAATAATGTTGCATTATTGCGTAAAATCAAGATGATTTGCCTTTCGAGTAAGCATATGTTATCTACCTCAAAATACTATTAATTTATGCATGGCAAATGTCAATCAGTTACGAACTTAATAAAATAACTTGCACTTAATAATTTGAAGGCCTTATGAACTCGTTTTAATGGGGAAAAAATAAAGTCATCGAGATATGTATCAGTGATCAGGTTTTTTAAGATCATGATGGAAGACCAGCTGTCTCAGGTCAAGTGTCCAACACCACACTGACGAATCAGCTACCAGTGACCACATCTTCAGGGCCAAATCACACTGGAGATCCAGATACAGTTGATCACGACGTTATGATCACGGTGGCAAACGAGGTATTAACGAAGTAGGTCTTCAAGAACTCACTAGTAGATTAGAAATCACGATCCAGGCTTTCAAGACCAAATTAGAGGGATATAATTCACAGAGTAAATCTTCAAGACCACACTGGGGGTTAGGATATAAGAGACTAAATCTTTAACGTCTCCAGTGGATAAGGTAACACAGACCGAGCCTCCAGGACGACATGGAAGAGAGAGCTATGATAAAACCTGGTTTTAAAGATCACTCCAAGGGACCACTGTCATTTGCAAGGTCTTTATGACCGAGATATATGACCAGCTTCGGTAGACCTGAGTTAAAAAACCTTACTATCACAGAGCAGATAGAGCAACGGAGGGCAAGCTACGGCTCGTATGCGGCTCCCGAAGCTACTATGTGCGACTCCTGAGACAATATTGGGTTACATTGCCATTTTTTCCAACGTGCTGTTGGAGTGTGAGCAAAGTAACATTTATGAAGGGATTCAGGGAAACCGGCAGGCCGGACTTGAGTTCTGGAGATGGGAAGTACAGTGCCGGCACTCTGAAGGAGGGGTGTAAATGTTGCAGTTTTATAACTGTAGTGTAAAGCACCCTTCTGGCAAGACAGTGATGGAGTGAATGATGATGAAAGTTTTTCTTTTTCGGGCCACCCTGCCTTGGTGGGAATCGGCCGATGTGTTAATAAAAAATATATATATATATATATATATATATATATATATATATATATATATATATATAAATAAATAAATACTTTATTTAAAGACACGGGGGGTGGATATCTTTAGCTCAAGTACTTTCACACTTCTCAGTGCGTCATCAGGAGCTGTGCAATGTTGCAAAGGCAACAACAGGAGAAGTAGGGTAAGTGTGGAGGCCCCGGCCAGTCTCACTGTCTGGAAAAGGCAAGCTGGATGCCAACCACTCACCCTCACACCATATGGGGTCGGGTTGGGGGTTGGTTTAGAAATCGACAAGTTGATCCAGCCAGTGGCATCTTTAGTCCAATACAGCGAACGGTGGAAGACGAGGAATTTGGGGTAATTAGTTCATTGTTATGATTATGATTATTATTATTATTATGATTATTATTTACGTACACACACTTCTATTTTTTGCTTTACCCCATACCACTGTATTCTTGGTACCGTCAAACCATCGTCACCACCACCACCACCGCCACCGCCACCGCCACCACCCAGCCATCCACTCACAATGCTACAACACAAATTATAAACAGGGCCGTGGAGGCAGAGCGCTGGCAGGCGGGCCACGGGCTCTCTCTAATTGTGTTAACAACAAAAACGTCAAAAGTCAATAAACAGTTAGAGAAGTGGGAGAAAGGTCTTCCTGGATAGAGGAAGGAGATACGAAGGGAATGAATAGGTTTAATCAGGGTTAAGAACATACGTTAAGGGATAGGGAAGAGACAAGTGCTTAGGTATATTAAATATGCAAGGGAAGAGGAAAGTACACGGGGTGGGAGGTGCTGGATAGGGAAGTACAGTTTTATGGGCCCATATCTGAATTTTTTTCTTACCAGCTCTACTTCGAGGAACAAATTCTAGTGGTAATTAGACACCTAAGGGAAATCTTTAGGCAGTTGTCGAAATTAATTTTTTTCCTTTCGTTTTTCCCCATCTTTTCATCCCTAAACTTTCGTTTATAGTTTGAGAACGCCTTGTTTCACTGACCTGACAAAGTGATCCACGCAACTATTAGTGTGCAAATTGTTTCTTGTTATTATGATCATTCTCAGTGTCCTGAAATGGGTCCGGCAGCGTTCAAAAGATTGTTCTACTTGGCTTCAAAAATTCAAATAACGCGTATCAGAATTCCGAGAGAGTGTAGAGTGAAATTAGTAGACGTAGGCGTATATTTGCTGATTTTAAAGGTAAAATTAATGTATATACGTGTGTATATTTGCTAGTTGTAAAAGTAAAATTAATGTATATATATGTGTGTATATTTGCTAATTGTAAAGGTAAAATTAATGTATATATGTGTGTATATTTGCTCATTTTATGCGCTAAACAGTGTGAAAAGGAAGCCTGATTATTATTATTATTATAATCAAAAGAAGCGCTAAACATTATCCTTCAACTTTATAAATCATAAGATATACACAGGTCTTTCCTGCAAAGCTAACTTGAAAATATAAAGAATAAACAACACAAACATATCCGTCAAACCCACACAATTTAAAACTTATCCTCTTTCAAGTGACCGGACAAAAATATTAAAAACACGTTTAATTAAACAGTAGATAGGAATGTGTTATTAATTTACTTGTAATGACATGTTGTGACCAAATACTAAACGCAAAGCATTAATGTGATATGACTAAACGAGAGAGATTTGTGAGAATATTGTCTTGTACAAACACGAGCGTTATAACCCCTGTAGGTTATTCTGTCAGTCCTTATATATCGGGAAGCGTAGAACACCCTTGTTCAGCCCTAATGTGACAATCAGGGTATTGTTGGACGCTCTTCTCTCCATTAAGGTCCACACAGAATGTCTATTACATAAACCATTTACCAGTAAAGACAATGACAATTTTTCTTTTCATTTCTGTGTACCTTAACTCGAAGTTAATCTTCATCATATCAACATGTTTTCATTTTCAAAGGCAATCTTCTCATTCATTCTCCATCACGCAGTAAGTCATTGTTCACTTTACTCAGTTAAACAATTTCATGACAGTCTCTAATGAAATTGTTCAATGAATTGATTCACGTTCCTCTTACGAGATTACTCGATTAGTGGAACACGTCCAACGCTGTCCTAAGTCTCCGGGTCCCTGGAGACCCAGCTATGGTTCCATACTCGGGTCCCTGGAGACCCAGCTATGGTTCCATACTCTATTATTCCACTCTCCTCTCTCAACATTTTACCGCTGCGTCGTTCAGACTCTAATTGTAAACTCGCGAACTCAAGTTCTGAGAGAAAAAAATTAAAGTTTTTTTCAGAGTTTTTTTTTTTTGTCATTGTGAAGCGAAGAAAAGTTCTTCGTACACAAAATTCTCCGGGGTTTTATGCAATTGCTATTGTTTGGTATAGATAATTTCACCCTAGATACAGATCATATAATTAATAAACTTCACAAGTGGCTTTTAAATAAAATGAAGATAACATTTCATGTAATACAAACAATATAATGTTTCTATGCAGTAAATTATTTTTTTAAGTTATATTGGAATGAGATTACATGAGAATATATATATATATATATATATATATATATATATATATATATATATATATATATATATATATATATATATGTAACCTTTATTTGGAGCATGTTAAACACACCCACATAGGCTTCCTCCAACCAGCGAACCATCGTTAAGGGTTTGGTGATGAGGGCCCCATCATCAAATCAACGACTCGGTTCAGCCAATTAAAATGCGAGTTTAACAATGACAAAGGTGACGTGGTTACCACTCGCGGTTTGTCATTGGAATTCCTGCATAGAGCTGGTTGTGGAAAGTTGTCTGTCTTTTGGCTGCTGCTTAGCCTAGACAACTGTGGCGTGCACTAAACACTACTCCTTTGTATATAGTGTACATATGTGTAAATAGCACTTTGTTATACTTGGTGAAGGAAAAGACAAAAGTCTTATATAATCACAATTACTTGGTGAAGGAAAAGATAAAAGTTTGGAATTAATCTAGCTGATTTTTGAAAGAAATACAATTTCAATACATCTTCTACTGTGTTTCTTTGCTCCAAGCTCCCTTTACACTCAGGTTAACAGGCCATTGAACCTGAGGTTGTAATATGTTTTTTTTTTTTTTTTTTTTTTTTTAGATGTGATGGGTTGCAGCCTGTGGCATTTTTCTCTGCCAAATACCAGCCACACCAGAGGGCCTACTCTACTATAGAGAAGGAGGGCCTGCCTCTACTTCTGGCATTAGAGCATTTTGATGTCTACGTGGGCCAGTCCTCTCAGGTGGTCTCCATCTACAGCGACCACAACCCTCTGGTGTATCTCCAGAGTATGAAGAACAAAAATACCAGACTCATGCGTTGGAGTATTAGGTTGCAACCCTACAATATAAAAATTATACACATTGCTGGAAAATTTAATACACTAGCTGATGTGTTGTCCAGAAGTCATTGTATTTAGTTAGGATGTGTTAGGGACTTTGGGTAGAACCAGCCCTTTTTTTCCCCTAGTGGTGGGGTTTTTTTTAGTGGGGGGGGTGCTCTGCTACCGACCGCAGGCACCTTGGACCTATGTTAGCCCTACCGTCGGCTGTCTCACTCTTAAGTTTAAAGCTGGACTTTATGTCTCGAGAAAAGTTTAGCTTTAACTAATGAGTGGGATGGTTGAGGGGAAAGGCGGTCCCATTATTATAATGTGCCATGGTGGCACTCTACCCATTTGAGGTGGAAGCCTAGTCCTGAGCCCTCTTGGGGTGGGGGTGTTGCATGCAAAGAGTATGTAACCTTTATTCGGAGCATGTTAAATACACCCACATAGGCTCCCCTCCAACCAGCGAACCATCGTTAAGGGTTTGGTGATGGGGCCCCATCATCAAATCAACGACTCGGTTCAGCCAATTAAAATGCGAGTTTAACAATGACAGGTGACGTGGTTACCACTCGCGGTTTGTCATTGGAATTCCTGCATAGAGCTGGTTGTGGAAAGTTGTCTGTCTTTTGGCTGCTGCTTAGCCTAGACCACTGTGGCGTGCACTAAACACTACTCCTTTGTATATAGTGTACATATGTGTAAATAGCACTTTGTTATACTTGGTGAAGGAAAAGACAAAAGTCTTATAATCACAATTACTTGTAAGGAAAGATAAAGTTTAATTAATCTAGCTGATTTTTGAAAGAAATACAATTTCAATACATCTTCTACTGTGTTTCTTTGCTCCAAGCTCCCTTTACACTCAGGTTAACAGGCCATTGAACCTGAGGTTGTAATAATCTCATTCCAATATAGCTATTAAAATTTTTAATTATCAACAAAATTTGTTGATAACATCTCACCCACTGTTAGATACGAGCGAATGGAGACGTACTGTTGGTGTGTGAGCAGGGTAATATTTATGAAATGATTCAGGGAAACTGATAGGCCGGACTTGAGTCCTGGAGGTGGGAACAACAGTGTCTGCACTCTGAAGGAGGGGAGTTAATGTTGCAGTTTTATAACTGTAGTCTAAGCGCGCCTCTGGCAAGACAGTGATGGAGTAAATGATGGTGAAATTTTTTCTTTTTTTGTTCACCCTACCTTGGTGGGAAACTGCCGATGTGTTAATAAAAAAATGTGCCGAATAGATCAAATTGGTCAATTAGCAACAACTCGTTTAAAATTAAGTCCTTTCTGAATTTTTTTCTTATACATTTAAAGATAAATTTTTTCATTTATGTTAATGTAAAGATTAATTATTTTGTACCAAAAGATCCTTAGAAAACTTATCTAACCTTATTATAACAAGCGCAATTTGATTTAGTTTTATCCAACTAAATATATTTTAGATAAATTTACAATAATTTAATAATAAACACAATGAAATATATTTTTTTAGTTAGGTTGAGAATGATTTTTCCGAAATTATTGCATACACAAATTTTCGCTTGACTTATTCGGCAAGAACAGTGATGCTACTTAAGCCAAAATCGCAAATTTTACAAACACACACACACACACATTATATATATATATATATATATATATATATATATATATATATATATATATATATATATATATATATATATATATATATATATATATATATATATATATGTTTATATATATATATATATATGCAAGAAAACCACTATGAAAAATAGAAGAATTCCAAGCGCTTTCGTGACTACTCACATTATCAAGGAACTATGATAATTCTTCTATTTTTCATAGTGGTTTTCTTGCATATTTTGATATCACCTGTTTACTGTGATCTTTTTGCATATATATATATATATATATATATATATATATATATATATATATATATATATATATATATATATATATATATATATATATAAACAACCACTGTGAAAAAATTAGTGAAATTCCAAGCGATTTCGTAACTTCTCACATTACCAAGGAACTAAAAATTAAAGAACAGCAAGGCTTATAAGGACGAGACTACACCTCACAGTCACGTAACAACACCCGACTCTGGGAAACAACTGATGCTCTACCTAAGCATTAAGATTTTTTTCTTGTCTAATGTATCTTAAATTCTTCCCAACTTTTATTATTTATAAATGAATCCAATTTGTATAAACCAAAAGAAATATTCATATTATTTTAAAACTATTTTTTATGAAACATGATTCAATTTAATTCCTGTCAACCATGGATTTTCTTGATACAACTTTCTCAGCCTTTTGAAAATAAATTGGATGGTTAAAATGTCTCGCATAAATAAACAGAGCATTAGAATATTGTCCAGTTCTTATGCTATATGAATGTTTTAATCTTAGTTCAAGACTTACCACTTTGACCGTAATAAACTTTATCGCATATTTTACAATGAATCTTATACACACCCGTCAGCATTTTGGGGAGATTTTTATAAAAAAAAATTTTCACTGTATGAATATTTTTAAATACAACTTTGATATTAAAAGTCTTAATAAGAGAAGGTATATTATCAAAGTTTTCATGGTAAGGGAGAACCAACATATTTTTAGTTGAAAAAGGGTGATTGTCCCTTTTTGCATCGTAAAAAGTATTTCTGATAATTTTCAAGATTTTAACAATTACGTTTCTTGGGTAATTTAGATCATTAGCTCTTTCATAAATTTTTCGGATTTCTTCATCTATGAACGCTGGACTGCAAATACATAAAGCTCTCAAAAACATTGATGAAAATACCGACAGTTTAACTCTATCTTGATGTGAAGAATAATAGTGTACATAGGAACAGTTATTTGATGGTTTTTCTGTAAATTTTAAATTTTAAATCATTGTTACCCTTAATATTTAAAACATCTAGGAAAAGCAATGAGTTATTTTCTTCGAACTCAAGAGTAAAATTTATAGAATAAGCTAAACTATTTAATTTAACAAGAAAATGGTTTATATCTTTACTCTTAGGCATAAGACATAAAATATCATCAGCATATCTATACCACTTAGCTCTATTGAGAAGATTTGTGTTAAGCAATATTGTTTCAAAAAAAATCCTGTATAAATTACAAAGAACAGGTGAGAGAGGATTTTCCATTGCCATACCAAACTTCTGAGTGTAAAGCTCGCCATTAAAAACAAACTTTGCATCAACAATACAAAGTATAATAAGTTTAATGATAGGAACTGGCAATGGTAAATCGTAATTAAAAGTTCTTCATATTGGAAACTTAATAAATCGTCATCTAGAACATTCGTAAACAAGGAAGTGACATCGATACTAACCATACTGAAATAATTTAAGTCAGTCAAGGTGCTTAATTTATCCACTAAATCTACGTTGTTTTTAACAATAAAGTTAGAAATATTTCCAACAATTGGGCTCAAAATATTTACTAGCTATTTAGATAATTTATAGGAAACTGAACCTATGGAGCTAATAACAGGTCTGGCTGGCATTAAACTGCAGACCAGTGTCACTGACGTGTATAGTATGCAGTCATGGAGAAGATCAGAAGGAGGAGAGTGGTGGAGCACCTAGAAAGAAACAAGCTTATAAACGACAGCCAGCACTGTTTCAAGGAAGGAAACTCCTGTCTCACAAACCTACTGGAGTTTTATGACAAGGTAACGGAAGACACTAGAGGGGTGGATAGACTGCATTTTCTTTTACTGCAAGTAGGCCTTCGAAACAGTTCCTCACAGGAGGTTAATGCAAAAGCTAGAAGATCAGGCACGCATTCCAGGAAAGGCACTGCAATGGATCAGAGTATATCTGACAGGGAGGCAACAACGAGTACTTGACGAGGTGTCAGAGTGGGCACCTGTGACGAGCGGGGTTCCACAGGGGTCAGGCCTAGGACCTGTGCTGTTTTTGGTATATGTGAATGACATGATGGAAGGGAAAGACTCAGAACTGGCCTTATTAGCAGATGATGTGAAGTTAATGAGGAGAATTAAATCGGATGAGGATCAGGCACAACTACAAAGACCTGGACAGGCTACAAGCCTGGTCCAGCAACTGGCTCCTTGAATTTAACCCCCTCCAAATGCAAAGTCATGAAGATCGGGGAAGGGCAAAGAAGACCGCAGACAGAGTATAGTCTAGGTGGTCAAAGACTGCAAACCTCTCTCAAGGAAAAAGATCTTGGGGTGAATATAATACCGAGCACATCTTCTGAAGCACACATCAACCAGATAACTGCTGCAGCATATGGGCGCCTGGCAAACCTAAGAATAGCGTTCCGATACCTCAGTAAGGAATAGTTCAAAACTCTGTACAGGCCCATATTGGAGTATACAGCACCAGTTAGCAATCCATACCTGGTCAAGCACGTCAAGAAATTAAAGAAAGTGCAAAGATTTGCAACAATACTTGTTCCAGAGCTGAGGGGACTGTCCTATGAAGAAAGGTTAAAGGAAATCGGTTTGACGACACTGGAGGACATTAGGGTTAGGGGAGACATGATAATGACATAAAATACTGCGAGGAATTGACAAGGTGGACAAAGACAGGATGTTCAAGAGAGGGGACACAGAAACAAGGGGTCACAATTGGAAGTTGAAGACTCCGGTGAGTCAAAGGAATGTTAGGGAGTATTTCTTTAGTCAAAGAGTTGTCAGGAAGTGGAATATCCTAGAAAGTCCGTAGTGGAGGAAGGAACCATACATAGTTTTAAGACTAGGTTTGATTAAGCTCATGGAGCAGGGAGAGAGAGAACCTAGTAGCGATAATGAAGACGCTGGGCCAGGAGCTATGAATCGACCCCTGCAACTACAATTAGGTGAGTACAAATAGGTGAGTACATAAACCCCATTATGACCAACTAACATTGTCCCCCTCACACATACACCATGACCACCAACATTCTTCCACCATCATCACGACCAAACTTCTCCATTCATTCTTAACGACCAAACAATTTCAACATCTCTCTTTAGCTCCCTGAATTACACTATTTTTATCGCTTGGCTCTATTATATTATTTATAAAAAAATAGTTCAACAAGACTTTCTCTTAAGTGGAAAATAACATTTTATTTGTGTGAATAACTGTAAGTGTGAGTGCGCCTTGCGCAACTTAGCTGCGAATAATCTGCGAATATAGAATTATGCTGGTAGAGTGAAACTTAATTTATATTTTTGCTCATTGTATATTTTAGATGCTTTATCCTTTTATAAGTATTGTTTAAATTACTTTCAAATGTAGTTTGGTTACAAAAGAATGATTAAATATGAAAACTGATTTGATCGAGGGAAATTCGGTAGGCAAATTCTGAGTGATTTTCTGATATTAGTTTTGAATTTCGTGGTCGTGAGTTACGCCAAATGTTAATTTGAGCACTGAGAAATATCCGGAATATAAACGATTATTTTTTTTGCAGTGTCTACCAGTACAAAATTTACATGAAGCAAATCCGTCAATTAGAATCTCTGCGAACATTTATGGCCGATGGGAACCGACTCCAAAACACCTCAGTTTGAGAAAGTGACAGCAAAAGTTCTGATTCCGTAACGTTAGATATAAAATATTTTTCACTTCATAATAATGATCTTTCAATGGGAAACACTGACCAATATAGACTACTGATGATTGTTGTGATGTTGACACTGTGCCAGTGACCTGACTTGCATGGGCCAGTAGGCATGCTGCAGTATATATATTATTGCGACCACGAACTAGTGGTATTGAATCAATAACAACACTGCGACTAGCCGAGGAAGTGTGACTGAGGGTGAGTATGAGTGTGACTGAAGGTGAGCACAGTGTGACTGAAGGTGAGCACAGAGTGTGAGTGAAGGTGAGTACAGAGTGTGATGGAAGGTGAGTATAGAGTGTGACTTTCTTCATTGTGTTTGTTTATTATTATGTGGAAATTGACGAACAAGCAAGCACTTATAATGTTGCAGCTGATGGACAAGCAAACACTTATAATGTTGCAGCTGATGGACAAGCAAACACTTATAATGTTGCAGCTGATGGACAAGCAAGCACTTATAATGTTGCAGCTGATGGACAAGCAAGCACTTATAATGTTGCAGCTGATGGACAAGCAAGCACTTATAATGTTGCAGCTGATGGACAAGCAAGCACTTATAATGTTGCAGCTGATGGACAAGCAAGCACTTATAATGTTGCAGCTGATGGACAAGCAAGCACTTATAATGTTGCAGCTGATGGACAAGCAAGCACTTATAATGTTGCAGCTGATGGACAAGCAAGCACTTATAATGTTGCAGCTGATGTACAAGCAAGCACTTATAATGTTGCAGCTGATGTACAAGCAAGCACTTATAATGTTGCAGCTGATGTACAAGCAAGCAGTGAAGCAAGATGATGAAGCAGTGAAAATGAAAAAGTAAAGGAAGCAACAAGGCAGAGAGAGTAATTGGAACAAAAGAGAACAATGAAAAGACAGAATCACAAAGAAAACCAAGTGCGTGGAAACATAGTAATACAAACAAAGAAGAAAAAACAAGATGGTGAAGAAAGTTGAGAAGATGATGAAAGATGATGAAGAATGATACGAACAGTTAGAAGATGATGAAGAATGATACGAACAAATGCAGGCCAAGAAGAAAATAAAAAAACTGTGAAGATAATTATAAAAGCTGCGATGAATAAGATGACAATGAAGATGATTAAGAAGGCTTCAAAGATGACTAAGAAAGTAAGAAAGATAACTAAGGGAGGATATGAAACAAGCAGTAAAACATAGACAGGACCTACAGTACCATAACATTTATTGGCCAGCAAGGTAGTACAATTTGTTGCTGCTTGGATGTTCAATTAAGTTAATGATTCTGAGGCAGATCCATTGAGCCAACTGGCACTGCACGAGCCTCATTGAGCCAACTGGCACTGCACGAGTCTCATTAAGCTACACTCCAGAGCGTTTTAACAATTACCTGAAAAAAGACACATGTCCTAGTGGACATGCTATAGAAGTTTGAATGAATGATACGCAATACAAGTATATTGTATTGGAACTTATATGATATGCAAGAACATTGAACAGGGTCGTACATGACATACAAGTATACTGAATGGCGGTGGATATGTATTGGATAAATACATGAGTGAGAGGGGTTGGATTTGAGTGGTACTTGCACATGAGTAAATAGAATTATCGAAGCTTATTGCTGGGGTAGCGTTGAAAATTGGGTTGGGTAAATATTCTGTTAGTGGGATGGACTGTAAAAAACCTGCCTATGGGCCAACAAATACAAGCATATTGTATGGGGACGGACATGCTTTACAGGTGTATATGGTGGACATGCTAGACAGGCGTATATGGTGGACATGCTAGACAGGCGTATATGGTGGACATGCTAGACAGGCGTATATGGTGGACATGCTAGACAGGCGTATATGGTGGACATGCTAGACAGGCGTATATGGTGGACATGCTAGACAGGCGTATATGGTGGACATGCTAGACAGGCGTATATGGTGGACATGCTAGACAGGCGTATATGGTGGACATGCTAGACAGGCGTATATGGTGGACATGCTAGACAGGCGCACAAGATGTATACGCAAGACAGAGTCATGCATATCATGTTATACAAGAGTATATGTTGGACATGTAACAGAGGTGTATGTGCATGGCATGCTGTAAAGCGTATATAGACGCAGGAAATGCGTCTATATACGCTTGTAATTCTCGAGTCAATGAGCACCACGGAGTTATTGAGGTGTTTATTAGATCAGGTTATTACTTGTGTAACATAACCAAGAAGTAATTGTTTTTAGGACTTCTAGCAGAACAAAATGGAAGGAGAGTATAGTGTGACTGAAGGTGAGTATAGTGTGACTGAAGGTGAGTATAGTGTGACTGAAGGTGAGTATAGTGTGACTGAAGGAGTATAGTGACTGAAGGTAGTATATGTGACTGAAGGTGAGTATAGTGTGACTGAAGGTGAGTATAGTGTGACTGAAGGTGAGTATAGTGTGACTGAAGGTGAGTATAGTGTGACTGAAGGTGAGTATAGTGTGACTGAAGGTGAGTATAGTGTGACTGAAGGTGAGTATAGACAGTGACTGAAGGTGAGTTTAGAGAGTGACTGAAGGTGAGTATATAGTGTGACTGAAGGTGAGTATAGAGTGTGACAGATAGTG
Source organism: Cherax destructor (assembly GCA_009830355.1). NCBI lineage: Eukaryota > Metazoa > Arthropoda > Malacostraca > Decapoda > Parastacidae > Cherax > Cherax destructor. Next base: position 72,501 of record WNWK01001530.1, on the reverse strand, counting down.
AGTATAGAGTGTGACTGATGGTGAGTATAGAGTGTTACTGAAGGTGAGTATAGTGTGTGACTGAAGGTGAGTATAAAGTGTGACTGAAGGTGAGTATAGAGTGTGACTGATGGTGAGTATAGAGTGTGACTGAAGGTGAGTATTAGAGTGTGAGCGAAGGTGAGTGTAGAGTGTGACTGAAGGTGAGTATAGAGTGTGAGTGAAGGTGAGTATAGAGGATGATGGAAGGTTAGTGTACAGAGTGGATAAAGATGTATATAACATTCACATCTAACATAACACATCTAACAGTCGCATCTAACATAACACTCAGATCTAACATAACAGTCACATCTAATATAATAGTCACGTCTAACGTAAGAGTCACGTCTAACATAAGAGTCACGTCTAACGTAAGAGTCACATTTAACACAAGAATCTAACAACAGCTATAGTTTTTCTATATATTTACAAACTTGGGTCAATAGTTTTCGAGAAGTGAGGTGATTCATCTCGTAATGTAGACACTCTTCGTCCTCTTGTTATTGCAATGTTATCACTCACTTTACAAGATAACTTTTAAATAATGCAATAAAAAAATTAATTCGTAAAGAATCGGAAATATAGTTTATATATTTTCTACTTGAAATAAATCTCTTGTTTATGCCGATGCTGAATTTATTCAAGGCAGAAAGGTTATGGGGAGTGAAAATGAGATCCTCTGACATTATCACTCCCAGGTCCTTCACATTAGTTAAAGACAGAAAATAATAATTATGTTAAATATGTAGGATTCAGAGAGGAATAGACGTCTTTTCTTTTCCTCATGTATAAAAAAAAGATGATTCGTAAACTCAAGAAACCTCTAACACTAAGTGTACATTTAGCTTCTCAGTCCTTTCAGTTTCTTGACAGGAATTTACAAATTAGCAAAACTAATGAAGCTAGGCATCGCTCCGTGGGTAGGCTCTTAACAAGAAGCTTAAAAAACATTGGCCATAGGCGAAGTGAACCCGAATTTACATAGTCTTATTTCATTGTATAATGAATTAAAAAGGGGTCACAGGAAAATCACAATATTATTGACGGAGCTTCCAGCCACCATAAACATTACCTGACTAAATCACTGTCAGTGTATATGAAACTTCACTTTCAAATTAAACCAACAGAAACATCTTATGTTTATGTTTCAATGAGCAGAAAAATGTTTTTTTTCCACCCATTGTTTTACAGAAAAATATGAAAATTGTTTTGCGAAGCTTTCACTATTTGATGTACTGTAAATGATATATAGAATGTCATCGTACATGTCCAGGAGAGGTATCCCTCTCATCACCAGTCCAGCCCCTGAGAGATATTCCTTTCATCACTAGCCCAGCCCCTGAGAGGTATCCCTCTCATCACTAGCCCAGCCCCAGAGGGGTATCCCTCTCATCACCAGTCCAGCCCCTGAGAGGTATCCCTTCCATCACTAGCCCAGCCCCGGATACAGAGGTATCCCTTTCGTCACTAAGCCAGCCCTGGAGAGAGCTATCTCCAGCACTAGGCCAGCTCCCGAGAGGTATCCCTTTCATTACTAGCACTGCCTCAAAGGTATCCCTTTCATCAGTAGCACAGCCTCTGAGAATGAGGTATCCCTTTCATCACTAGCTCAGTTTCAGAGAGGGATACCTTTCATCACTAGCCTAACCCCTGAGAGAGAACAAAGGTATCCATTTTATCAATAGCCAAGCTTCAAAGGTGTCTCTTTCATCACTAAGCCAGCCCCTGAGTGAGGTATACCTTTAATCACTAGGCCAGCCCCGGATAAAGAAGTATCCATTCATCTATAGGCCAGTCTATTAGAGAGGTATCCCTTTCATCACTATCTAAGCCTGCAAGAGAGGTATCCCTTTCATCAATAGGGCAGCCCCCAAGCAAGGTTTCCCTTTTATCACAAGCCCAGACCCCGAGAGAGATATCTCCATCACAAGGCCAGCCCCCAAGAGAGAGAGATATCTCCATCATTAAGCCAGCACTCTGAGAGAGGTATCCTTTTCATCACCAGCTCAGCCCCCGAGCGAGGTATCCCTTTTATCAGAGGCCCAGACCCCGATAGATATCTCCATCACAAGGCCAGCCCCCAAGAGAGAGAGATATCTCCATCATTAAGCCAGCTCTGAGAAAGGTATCCCTTTCATCACTAAGCCAGTTCTGAGAGAGGTATCCCTTTCATCACTAAGCCAGTCCATGAGGGAGGTAGTCAATGAATCACAAGCTGAGCCCCTGAGATAGGTAGTCCTTCATTCACAAGCTCATCCCCTGAGAGTCGTAGTCTGTGATTCACAACCTCAGTCCCTGAGAGAGGTGGTCCATTAATCATAAGCTGAGTCCCTGAGAGAAGCAGTCCCTGAATCACAAGCTCAGCCCCAGAGAGAGGCAGTCTTTGAATCACAAGCTCAGTTCCTGAGAGAGGCAGTCCCTGATTCACAAGCTCAGTCCCTGGGAGAGGACGTCCCTGATTCACAAGCTCAGCCCCTGAGAGAGGCAGTCTCTGATTCACAAGCTCAGCCCCTGAGAGAGGCAGTCCCTGATTCACAAGCTCAGTCCCTGAGAGAGGCAGTCCCTGATTCACAAGCTCAGCCCCTGAGAGAGGCAGTCCCCTGATTTACAAGCTCAGCCCCGGAGAGAGGCAGTCCCTGATTCGCAAGCTCGGCCCCTGAGAGATAAAAATAAAAAAAATATCACATGTAAGAAACAAAACAAATATTGTTATGCACTTCGAGCATTTTTCACCTCCATAAAAACAATAACACATTAGCGAGCTTCAGTACGTCATAATAAGTCAAACTCTCAATGCTGTTTTTTTCTTAGCTTTATTCGACGCTAATGCTCTACAAGCCTCTAAGTAAAAATGTTGCATATTTATTAATTTTGTAATATTATAAATTTTCCTCACGTAGAATGCATTAAGATATCTTCAAGAGTATCTTCCTAAAGAGAATATCTTCCTAAAGAGATTTCTTCCTAAAGAGATATATCTTCCTAAAGAAGATATCTTCCTAAAGAGATATCTTCCTAAAAGAGATTTCTTCCTAAAGAGATATATCTTCAAGAGAGATATCTTCCTAAAGAGATATCTTCCTAAAGAGAGATATCTTCCTAAAGAGAATATCTTCAAGAGAGATATCTTCCTAAAGAGAGATATCTTCCTAAAGAGAGATATCTTCCTAAAGAGAGATATCTTCAGAGAGAGATATCTTCCTAAAGAGAGATATCTTCCTAAAGAGAGATATCTTCCTAAAGAGAGATATCTTCATAAAGAGAGATATCTTCCTAAAGAGAGATATCTTCCTAAAGAGAGATATCTTCCTAAAGAGAGATATCTTCCTAAAGAGAGATATCTTCCTAAAGAGAGATATCTTCCTAAAGAGAGATATCTTCCTAAAGAGAGATATATTCCTAAAGAGAGATATCTTCAGACAGAGAGATATCTTCAGACAGAGAGATATCTTCAGACAGAGAGATATCTTCAGACAGAGAGATATCTTCAGACAGAGAGATATCTTCAGACAGAGAGATATCTTCAGACAGAGAGATATCTTCAGACAAGAGATATCTTCAGACAGAGAGATATCTTCAGACAGAGAGAGATATCTTCAGACAGAGAGATATCTTCAGACAGAGAGATATCTTCAGACAGAGAGATATCTTCAGACAGAGAGATATCTTCAGACAGAGAGATATCTTCAGACAGAGAGATATCTTCAGACAGAGAGATATCTTCAGACAGAGAGATATCTTCAGACAGAGAGATATCTTCAGAAAGAGAGATATCTTCAGAAAGAGAGATATCTTCAGAAAGAGAGATCTTCAGAGAGATCTTCAGAAAGAGAGAGATCTTCAGAGAGATATCTTCAGAGAGATATCTTCAGAGAGATATCTTCAGAAAGAGAGATCTTCAGAAAGAGAGAGATCTTCATAGAGAGAGAGATCTTCATAAAGAGAGATCTTCAGAAAGATTCCATTTCTGCTGTTTATGGGATATGCTATACTGAGAGATGGTACTTCTCAAGTGAAAGTAAATCCAGCTATGCTGAAATGAAATCTCTGAGGCTCCTTTAGCTGATTAATCCTTATTGGAATACTTGACGATTCATCAATACTGTTCTCAACATTCCTCAATACTGTGCTCAACATTCCTCAATACTGTGCTCAACATTCCTAAATACTGTGCTCAACATTCCTCAATACTGTGCTCAACATTCCTCAATACTGTGCTCAACATTCCTCAATACTGTGCTCAACATTCCTTAATACTGTGTTCAACATTCCTCAATACTGTGCTCAACATTCATCAATACTGTACTCAACATTCATCAATACTGTACTCAACATTCCTCAATACTGTGCTCAACATTCCTCAATACTGTGCTCAACATTCCTCAATACTGTTTTCAACATTCCTCAATACTGTGCTCAACATTCATCAATATTGTGCTCAACATTCATCACCCTTCATCGTGTTCTTTACAACTGTGTTATTATGAGTTTGGGAGTCAATCATCAGGTATATTTAACTAAGGAATTTAAATAATTTATTCTTTTCAAGAATACTGTCCTGATGCTAGTGAAGGGCTCTTAATCCAAGAAATTGAAGCTACTATCCATTTCCCTGGAATAACATTAATACTTCACATTCTGCTGGAGTTGTATACTTCTTACGAACTTAGCAAATGGCCGTGAAAACAGTAATAATTTACAATTTGCTACATTCACATTGTTCTCTGACTTAACGACGAAAATTATTCAAAGAAATCATCTTGGTTATACAGTACTTAGTTATTAGTGAATCAATGGTGAGAGGCTATTTTCCCCCCTTGTGAAGACTGCATTGTTTGCTGCAGTTGTCGATAACATGAAACTATGGGAGGGAACCTTGATGCTCCTTTCTAACAGGTGTTTAAATATGTTGTTCAGTCCTTCATGACTCTTGAGCATCTCAGCTCCTTGCTCCGGAAGACTAATAGTTTTAATCATAAGCATAACTTTTTGGAAATATAAACACTAAAACAGTATAATGTGATCCTTTATTGACAACGTTTCGCCCACGCAGTGGGCTTTATCAAGTCACAGATCTGTTTGTGGTTTAGTGTTTATATTTCCATTGTGTCGGTATTTTATACAATTTATTTCCAGCATAACTTTTTAAAGGGGTGGACCGGTAAGCCCCAGCGAAAGGTCTCTGTCAGATGACCAAAAGCTCCAGCTGAGGGTCATCATATTGCTAAGACCAACATAAAGAAAACTTGTCTTGTTTCCTGACAAACCTTACCTAACCCAACTTAACCTCTCTTTGCTCCTTCTTGATCAATCACAGCCGCAATGACCCACTATTTAATTAACTTAAATGACATTTATGACTAAGGTAATTAAAGTCAAATTTATTAACACAAGATAGTAAATTCATTTGATATTTATTTCATGGAATATCACAAATAAATAGACGTGTACACGCATCAAAAAGAAAACTCGTAAATAAATGTTGAACAAATATTTTTTATAACACTGTCGGTCATTCCATTAAATAGAATTATTGTCGGTCTCGTGTAACCTTCAGCCCGGGCAGCTGTGTTGCCAAATATTATAATTTTAAAACCTTCGATGGAAGGTATCTAAATCGTATTTCTCATATATTTATGATTACTTCATATAGTTATGAATAATATGCAGAACCAGGGTGAAATTCCTTGCTAATGAAACATAATTACATTGATGGAAGAACATAGTTATGTTTATGCTCTGGAACTGAATTTTCCAGGAAAGTCCTACGAGATAAGACGAGCTTGATCTTATTACTGGAAATATAAAGATTCAAATACGATCCCTGGAGGAGTTCGAAATATAGAGATCATTCAATCTCTTGAGTTTCTGTCTCATTGTGAACTATTATTGAACATCGACGAATGTTCACTACACTTAAGATATTCATTTAGAGACAACATTGCTATGTTCAAAGTGATCACAAGATCACATCGTAAACAATAAAACTGAAGTTTTAATGTCTTGAAGAGAGTATACTGATGTTCAACACACAGACAAGGTATAAACTGAAAAGTGAAGATGATAGATCACCAGCCCAGGAGCTCCCTCTTAACCCTCTCTCGAACAACCCCGGAGCTCTCCCATTCTAACAAAAAAATTCACAACAAAGGCATCATAACTAAGGTGTCTCCACAAGCAAGCTTAAATATAATATAAGTATATGCAAGCAAATGAGTAATATATTAAGATATATGAATAAGAAGTCAATTATCCTTAGCATCATCAATACTACGTCATTTCATTGGGGATTCAAGAGAAGAGGAAATATAATCATGCTAAATGGGGAACGAATTAGGATCTTTCTAAGATGGAAAATAGAAGACATAATACTTGAGGGAACAGAACGATGGAACACAGATGGAAGATGAACAATAAAACATTGCAGAGGGCAAGTCGATGGAACACAGATGGAAGCTGGACTCACAGAAAAGACAAAATGTGAAAAATAATGAAGCGGGGTGAACTAGGACGTAATGAAGCGGGGTGAACTAGGACGTAATGAAGCGGGGTGAACTAGGACGTAATGAAGCAGGGTGAACTAGGAAGTAATGAAGCGGGGTGAACTAGGACGTAATGAAGCGGGGTGAACTAGGACGTAATGAAGCGGGGTGAACTAGGACGTAATGAAGCAGGGTGAACTAGGAAGTAATGAAGCGGGGTGAACTAGGACGTAATGAAGCAGGGTGAACTAGGACGTAATGAAGCGGGTGAACTAGGACGTAATGAAGCGGGGTGAACTAGGAAGTAATGAAGCAGGGTGAACTAGGAAGTAATGAAGCGGGGTGAACTAGGAAGTAATGAAGCGGGGTGAACTAGGAAGTAATGAAGCGGGGTGAACTAGGAAGTAATGAAAAGGGGTGAGCTAGGAAGTAATGAAGCGGGGTGAACTAGGAAGTAATAAGCTGGGTGAACTAGGAAGTAATGAAGAGGGGTGAGCTACGAAGTAAGGAAGAGGGGTGAACTAGGAAGTAATAAGCTGGGTGAACTAGGAAGTAATGAAGAGGGGTGAGCTACGAAGTAATGAAGAGGGGTGAACTAGGAAGTAATAAGCTGGGTGAACTAGGAAGTAATGAAGAGGGGTGAGCTAGGAAGTAATGAAGCAGGGTGAACTAGGAAGTAATGAAGCGGGGTGAACTAGGAAGTAATGAAGCGGGGTGAACTAGGAAGTAATGAAGTGGGGTGAACTAGGAAGTAATGAAGCAGGGTGAACTAGGAAGTTACACAGTAAAATAAATAATTCCAGTCTTTCAGTGAAATTGGGCGTGTCGGCTGAAGCGGGAAGTGGACTTCACCCTCTGATTATTATTAATGACATAACTGAGCGCTAAACCCACAAGGGTCTGGGAGGTTAGACCCGCCACATAACACCAGCTTCATGCCAACATCTCGTCCTTCCAAGAATCCTTTTTTTTCTTGGGGAGGGGGAAGGAGGAATTTCGAAATGGGAGCCAAGGAAACCAGTTTTTCAACCTAAAGAATCCTTTAAAATAAAAGAAAAAGTTCATTTCTTTCTCTATGAAAGCTAAATTTTTTTTATTGTGAATATTGAATTTTACGCAAATCTAAAGTTGCCTCTTTTTTTAACGTAACAATTAAAAAATGGATGCCCCAAAAAAACTAAAAATTTGATTCAGAATTTTTCACAATTTGTTGGCCGATGCAACTGCTATATATATTATATCTCTTATAATAACATAGCGTAGGAGCGGTAAGAGCTGATGATTTTTTCAACTTCATGTGATCATCCTCATCACCAACCTTTCCATTATTAGTCACTTTTCATTTATTCGAAGAACAAATTCACAATGAATCTGTAGTATGTATATTCATCTTAATGGTATGAGAAACAGCCAGTTATCTAACTTATACATTTTGAATGCATAAAACATATTCCTTACTGAGACATATAATATAGTGGAACCTCTGCTTATGAGTACCCCACCATGCGAGTTTTTTAGGATACGAGCCGTCGCTCTGTCGATTTTTTGCTCCTGGATACGAGCCACAATTCAGGTTGCGAGCTTCCCCTTCAAGGGACGTTCCTTGACGCTGGTGAGGGGCTCTTGATCTAGGGAATTGTATCTGTACTCCAGTTCCCTAAATTAAGCCTGAATACCTTCCATCCCCTCCCCCCCACAGGTGCTGTATAGTCGTACAGTTTGCGCTCCCCATTATAATCATAATAATAATTTAGTGTAATAATATAATATAATAATAATACAATAATAATAATAATATGTATAATCTAATAATAATACTTATAATCATAATCTAAAAATAATGCTATAATAAATATAATAATAATGTAATAACAAGTGAGCCTCACAAACACTCCGTTTTCTCTTATAACAACACCTCGGAAGGGGAATCATGGGAAGATGTTTTCAGAGCCGGAGCAGAAATGGCGGCCACCACTTGTCACATAATGGCATTTTATCTATTCTAGAGTATATATCAGATTTCTATGCTATTTATATTGTTTATTATGTAATATTAAATGAATTGTGATAGATAAATAAGCTGTAGAGTTGATATTAGCGTTATATTGAAGTATTTTGTTCTGCCTCGTGAGAGCAGGAATTCTGCTGGAAAGAATTAATAGCATTTCATTTCATTTAAATGAGGAAAATTGACTCGGCATACTAGCAGATCGGGTTACGAGCTAGGTCATGGAACGGTTTAAACTCATAAGCAGAGGTTCCACTATATATATATATATATATATATATATATATATATATATATATATATATATATATATATAGGATGGGGTCCACCTCTAGTGTCAATTGTGGGACCCATTGCCTCGGAGAAGTGGATAAAAAGACTTCAAGGAAGAATATTTAGATTTCTTTCTGAAGCCATTTGAATATTCCACTTCCCTACTACCCCATCTTTTTTTATACAAACTTTATTTCAAGACAAAATACAAAATACAATGGGGAGTAAAACAACATAGATAACAACTCAGAGCTACATGTCAAATACTTCGTCCAACTCCCCGGCAGTGGGCCGCGTGCCCAGAATACTGCAGGCATTTCCCTCTGGATCGCAACACTGAGTCTCTGAAACAGGAAGCTGGTCGCCCTGTGGTCCTTGGTTTCTATGATGAGTTTTCCACCCAGCTCCTTGAGAAACTTTAGAGCACACTTGCCCCATGCTCCATGGGTCTCCGACCCTATTGGGATGAAGTTATAGCAAGAGGGAAGGTCTTCATATTTGCGGGTCTTCTGGGTCTCCCTGTGGCTGGCAGCTCCACCCCTTCGGCTAAGGAGTGTGGCAGGTAGGTGTCTGCCAATGTGGCAGCACAGGTGTAGTCCCAAGCAATCTGCTTACCATCCTTCCAGGGTAGCATGGTGGCTCCATCAGGACGCTTTTGACTTCCATCAGACCTCTGCACTTGGGGTTCCCGTTGAGCTGGGCAACGGGCTGTGGCGAGGCTTCTCTTTATGATGTCATTGACCTCCTCATGTCTAGCATACTTCCCTTCTGATGTGTGACACACTAGACCATGAAGTCCGAATTGGTCAGCCGTCGCCCTGCCGCAAATACACCTATGTTCGGTGAGTATGGGGGCGGCTAGGTGAAGAGCAACACCAATCCGAATGGCCTGTGGGTCGAGTCGAGTCCCCAGAGAGGAATTGGGAACAGCAAGAAGGAAATCTCCTGAGTGTGGTGCCTTCACCGCTAGGAGACGAGCTTTATATATATATATATATATATATATATATATATATATATATATATATATATATATATATATATATATATATATATATATATGTCGTGCCGATTAGGTAAAACTGGCCAATTAGCAAGAACTCATCTAAAATTAAGTCATTACTAAAATTTTCTCTTATACGTTTAAATATATATTTTTTTCATTTATGTTAATGTAAAAATTTATAATTTTGTACCAAGAGAAACTTTGAAAACCTACCTAACCTTATTACAACAAGCGCAATTTAATTTAGTCTAATCCAACTAAATATATTTTTGATACGTTTACAATAATTAAATAATAAACAAACACAATGAAATATATTTTTCTCGTTAGGTTCAGATTGATATTTGCGAAATTTTTGCATACACAAATTTTCGCTTGTCTTATATGGCAAGGTGAGCGTTGCTATTTAAGCCAAAATCGCAAGTTTTACCTAATCGGCACGACATATATATATGTCGTGCTGTTTAGGTAATTTCGTTCGTTCAGACTCTCAGGTAAGGACCCACTAGGAGCGAGGGGGAAGCGGGGACAGAAGAAGAATAGCCGGTGAGAGGAAGAGCTGAAGTAGAAGAGAAAGAGTCAGGACTAAACCCAACAGTCTAACTACTTAAACAGTATTCTACTTTTAGGTAAACCTTGCGATTTTGGCTTAAATAGCAACGCTCACCTTGCCATATAAGACAAGCGAAAATTTGTGTATGCAATAATTTCGAAAAAATAGTTCTGAACCTAACGAAAAAACTATATTTCCTTGTGTTTGTTTATTATTAAATTAATGTTAACGTATCTAAAATATATTTAGTTGGGTTAGGCTAAATTAAATTGCCCTTGTTGTAATAAGGTTAGGTAGGTTTTCAAAGTTTCTCTTGTTACAAAATTATAAATTTTTACATTAACATAAATGAAAAAAATATATTTTTAAACGTATAAGAGAAAATTTTATAAAGGACATAATTTTAAATGAGTTCTTGCTAATTGACCAGTTTTACCTAATCGGCACGACATATAGTGGAGGCAGGAACGATACATAGTTTTAAGACGAGGTATGATAAAGCTCATGGAGCAGGGAGAGAAGGGACCCAGTAGCGATCAGTGAAGAGGCGGGCCAGGAGCTGAGTCTCGACCCCTGCAACCACAATTAGGTGAGTACACACACACACACATACACACAATCACGATTAGCTTGGGAAGCGATGTTGTGGAGGCAGGTTCCATACATAGCTTTAAGGAGAGGTATGATAAAGCTCACTGAGCAGGGAGCGTGACCCAGTAGCGGCCAGTGAAGAGGCGGGGCCAGGAGCTATGAATCGACCCTTGCAACCACAACTAGGTGAGTACAACTAGGTGAGTACATGCACGCACGCACACATTACTACACAGGAAATCGAGACAGAGGTGTGCTGGCTCGGGGGACAAAGGCTGCAAACATCAGCATAATAACCTCTACAGTAAACGTGAGACTGGCAAATTTAAGGTTTCATTTCAGGAACCTCAACAAGGGGCATTCACGACCCTATTCATGACACATGTCAGGGCTATCTTGCAGCACCAGTATGGAACCCGCATCTAATAAAAAGAAAAGGGTTGCATCGAGACTGGTCCCAGAGTTTAAAGGTAGGAAATATGAAGAGAGGACGATATTAGACGACAGAGGTGATATGGTTTTCGCATATATAATATTGAGAGGAACAGAGAGAGGACAGGAAGAGTACGTTAAGAGGCGGATATCGGGTACACAAGAGAACAGCTGTTAGTTAAAAGTACAAATGAGTAACAGGGATGTTAGGAAATACTTCTTTAGCCTTAAAGTGATCAGGAAGTCTACCTATACAGCGAAGTGGTAAAATCAGAATCCATACATGGCTTCAAGAACAGGTATGACAGGGTTCACGCAGCCAGTAGAGAGGCGGGGCCAGGAGCTGAAATTCCACAATTAGGCGAGTACAGAGACAAAAAGTACCTAAAGCTGACGAAAAAAAGAGTGAGAGAGGACAAGTAGATGCCACAGTAGCAGCCACTGCCGTGCCGCTACCTCGTTCAATTACTCTTACATCGTTATAGCCAGGTTTAAGTGTTACAGTTATTGCCAACGACATTAACGGCCGCTTCAACCTCGTTAAGTACTTGCTACATTCCTCTGGATATTTTATTCTTTTGTAAGGTTAACAGCTTAACATGAGACTTACTAAAAATGCTAAAAAAAAAAACAGAGGATGACCCTGGAGCATTGGTAAGCAGTTGTCTCTTGTGATTCCAAAATCAGAACACCGAGTCAACAGTTGCTGGAACCCTGGGAAACAAACTGGTGGGAACCCCAGCTAATACTTCTTCACTGTCACATTACAGTCTTGTGTTATTATACAACCTGTCAACCATCTTCGTGGTTGTTTTATCTACAGATATTATAAACTTATTTGAAAAGCAAAACAAATGTCTCTTGAAAAAAAAAAATAATTGTAATGTTTATAGCTGAAAACCAATTAATCGAAATTCTGTCCTACTCTTTTTCTCATGTTTAATCAATGAGTATTAGTTGTAATTTGTTCATAGCGATGCTTTTAAACAAGGTTACGTCACCATGTCTGCCGGAGTTTCCATTTATGTATGGCCATCCAAAAATGCATAAAATTAGCATCCTACGTAGCGTGTGGGAAAGAGTTCAAGTTTTTTAGGACATTTATTGAACAGAAGGAATACAAGTCAACGCTTCAGTGAAAAAAAAATCACTATCATAAAAATTCCTTTTTGGATTATGATACAATACTAGACACACCACAATAAGCAAAATACAAGTTAAAACATTCTGAATACAAAAATAATAATTAAACTTGCCAATTTGGGGGTATTAGTGGAATGTCTTATAATAAATAAAATAGTTACTACATGAAGAAAGCTCAAATAATGTAAGACGCATAACATGCTATTAGAAATACAAGAAATCAACAGTAAAACGAGAAAAAGAGTGAAATTTAAGAGACTCATCATGAAGGGAATGTTTGTCAGTCATTACTCAGACATGAACAAAGAACCGAAAACTAGATTTACCTGGAAAGGGTTTCGGGGTCAACGCCCCAGCGGCCCGGTCTGAGACGAAGTCTCGGGGGTAGATCATGGTCTGATCAACCAGGCTGTTACTGCTGGCCGCACGTAAACCGACGTAGGAAACACAGCCCGGCTGATCAGGTACTGACTTTAGGTGCCTGCCTTTCCAGAAAGAGGCAAACTAAAGTTATTTCAGAGTAAACAAAATACTTTAAGAAACATTTTCATTGAGTCCAGGTTTACATTTTCTGTGTTTTAGCTGTAAGTTAACAATCTGGACCCAGTTAATAACTGAGGGAGAAGGTTAGGCCAAATATTTATGAATTTTTATTAAGTTGCAAATAGGTAAAACTCGTAAGAGAGATGTAGCAAATTTATAGCAGTGGGATGCGAGTCAGGTAGGTAAGTAAGTTTATTCAGGTATACACAAATACAGTTACATAGATTATCATACATAGCACCATACGTGTAGAGAACCTAGGATAACCCATAAAGTCAGACAGAGTGACTTATTTCCATTGGGGTCTTCTAAGATCACACTGATTCGTAAAAAATAAAAGGGATTTTCTGGCCTGAGGTTCTGCTAAATTATATCAACCGTTGTTATGGCTGACGTTGTTTGGAAATAATAAGAGTGCTGATTCAAGGACTATTCTCTCTTGGATATCGTCCTCCTTGGCAATAAATAATGTACCATTCCACTTTATTAAGCTGTCGTGATTATTAAGAAGTATTATGAATGCGTTAAGGTTGTCTGTTCTGCTACCATGTTGGATTTTATGAAATTTGTTTATGGATGCCGCATCTAGTTAGATTTTTGTAAATGTTGTTACATGGGATGGTGTATACCCCTGTAGAAGCTGAGTTATGATGGTGTTGTGTGTGTCTGATGTTCTTTTTAGTAGTAGAGATAAAGGTCGCTATGGTGAGACTGCTGTTGGGGAAGACTTTGGAGATGTGTTTGGCAACAGAGTCATTGGGAAGTACTATGTATCTTTTTTTGGTGGCATTGGATCTGGACGAGTTGATGATAAGGGCATATTATCTGCAATCTCAGAGGAAATGTCGAATGTAATGCAATTTGGAGAAAATTTGTTTAAGGAAAGAACATTCTTCAAGAAATTTGCAACTGTATATGCAGAAAGATTTTAGGGAAAAAAAAACGTACGAGTTCATCGCATTATTCCAGGTGTTGAGGTTTGAGTGGTAGTCGAGAAATGCAAAGCAAACTTTACCAACTCCTATATAATACACGGTAATTACGACAACAACTTTAGAAACTGGAATGGAGCATTAATAATTACCAGGGAAGACGAAGAGTACTTGAGTCAGCGATCATTTGAATCTCCAACAATTTCGACAGAACAAGAGTTTCTGCATTTTAACTGTGTTGTCCTTATGGTAATGAGTAATGGTTCTTATTTTAGAATATTGTAAAACAAATTCTCGCTACCTGAGTCTTCTAAATTGCGTAGTGTTTCTGTTGTTTTTTGTAAGAGTAGGACTATGTTATGATTGCTGAGTACGTTATATATTTATTCGATGCGCACGAGACCAATCACATGGCCTGTAGTTATCTTTGCCAAATGTAAGCATAGGGAATCCCAGCTGTCTAGTGTCTAGTGGACATTGTGGTGCTGCTGACTCATCAGCGGTTTACCACTTTGTAAGTGGTAATTATTCCAGTCAGGAAAAGTCACTATAGCCATTGGGTGGTATTTCCGTTCACCGTTAATCAATGTTTGGCTTGTGTTGGAAATTCTTGTATGTTTAGTAATACTGAACATCGTCATTTGGAGAAGTAATATTCGTAAATCTCACATATTTTGTCCGACTCTAAATTCTTTCCTTGTTAAATTAAGTAATATTTCTCCAAGAGGTGGGTAGTATGTCCAGCTCTGATGAAACGAAACCTTTGAAGCACCAGGTGCTGCTGAACACCTACTGGAATACTTTCCTATATGCTTATAGCCCTAAAACAAATATGTTTCCCAGCTCAGTCGGACAGAATTCAAAATTGTATGGAAACCAACTTATGACAAGAAAACATTGTTTGTTCTCACTGTGTAACTGTCACATGAAATATGGTAGCAACACTGCTCATAAATCAATCTTTGGTAAAAAAAAAAAAAAGTCTTACGCTGCCTTAATCTCCAACGTTAGCTATGCTTTGATTCCCTTTCTTCTCGGCGTATCAGCAGGACGGGTATGACACCAGGTTTGTTATGGAAGTTGTCCAACAGTTCCTCTGCCTCTTGATCGTTTTGAGGTTCACTATACTGTATCTTGCGTGCACTGAGGTGCATTGAAATTTATGGATACGAGAGACAACTATCTCATCTCGTACATTGACTGACATTTATCTGGCTAAATTTATGTTTTGGTGTATTAAAGACTTCTGACTGCCTTGTGCCATTCCTTATGTTCTTTGAGGTAGACGAGATGTGGTTATGGGATAAGGGGAAAGTTTTCTCCGGACATGCAGTGAGAAGTATGATGTTCTTATGAAACCGGCAGGACAGTTTAGAAATCTCAGGGTTTAAATAAAATTGGGTGAATTGTGACCATTACAATGCGATACATCAGCGATGAAGGTTTGAAGCTGATCGAAAAAGCACTCATAAGATATTGAATGACAACCAATATCCCAATTTTCTATAATCCATTAAAATTGGTAAATTGGCACTTACACAATTCAAACCAAATCCATCACCTTCCTCGTAGTAAGATACACTAATTTTGAATGTTTGCATCCGATCAGAAGAGTCATTCTTTAGTTGATGTACAGAACAATATTACACGTTTATTTTTTAAATGAAATCGTGAAACAATGATAAATTTTCTTTGAGCAGAGGTCAACAGCGCGATAAACTTGAAACCAGCCAGAAAACTTTCTCTGCTTATTAAAAAATATACTAATATTTCTCCTCCTTTAACTGTGTTTTGTAAATTCAAAAAAAGTTTAATTATATATATTAAAAGTTAATAAAACCAGAATGTTCGATGAATAAGACACAAGTGCAACACTTTGGTGACTGACACAATGTGGAGACATTGTGTCAGTCAAGCCACTGGAGACCTGTGAAGACATTGTGTCAGTCAAGTCACTGGAGACCTGTGAAGACATTGTGTCAGTCAAGCCACTGGTGACATGTGGAGATGTGCCGATTAGGTAAAACTTGCGATTTTGGCTTAAATGGCAACGCTCACCTTGCCATATAAGACAAGTGAAAATTTGTGTATGCAATAATTTCGCCAAAATCATTCTGAACATAACGGAAAAAATATATTTCACTGTGTTTGTTTATTATTAAATTAATGTTAACGTATCTAAAATATATTTAGTTGGGTTAAGCTAAATTAAATTGCGCTTGTTGTAATAAGGTTAGGTAGGTTTTCAAAGTTTCTCTTGGTACAAAATTATAAATTCTTACATTAATATAAATGAAAAAAATATATCTTTAAACGTATAAGAGAAAATTTTAGAAATGACTTAATTTTAGATGAGTTCTTGCTAATTGACCAGTTTTACCTAATCGGCACGACAGAGACATTGTGTAAGTCAAGTCACTGGAGACCTGTGGAGACATTGTGTCAGTCAAGACACTGCAGACCTGTAGAGACATTGCACCGGTCAAGACACTGGAGACGGTGGTAGACAAAAAGAAGAAATTTGAAGTGAACGATCACTCTGCTTTAATGTATCTGTTGGAGACAGTGGTAGACATGAAGGTGATCACTCACTCAACCTTGATGCATTCGTTGGAGACGGTGGAAGCCAGAAAAATGTAGTTTTAAGTGGTCAGTCCCTCAGACTTGAAAGAAGATGTTCAGACCATCAGTCATGATGGACTGAGCGCAAATTTCAAACTGTTTCTTCTTATATGATGAAACCAGTGATACCATATGATACATCAGTTGTAGTTGACTGAAAGTATTTGAGAGAAGTATTCATATGAAGTTTCTTGAGAAAATACCACATTGCTCTAAAAAAAGGCAAAATGGTAACAACACACTCCAATAACAACACAGATTTTTTTTAATAGAAAGATAAAGCAAATCTGAAAGTTTAAAAGTTATCAGAAGAGGCTTTCTCAAATTATAACACACAAAAGAATCCAAATTTACTTTTGGATTAACATTTAGTCAACTCAAGCTTTGAGGTCAAACTAAAGGACATGTCACGTTACTATACTTGGGTGCATGTACGGAACGTTCTGTTTGAGGCAGATGACAGTGACATTAGGATGGTGTTTCAGGATTACATCATAATCCATTTGACAACTGTGGGATGATGGTCTGAGGGTCCCTATCTGGGATTACCAGAGGGGTCATACACCATCAAGATGACCTTTAGGCAGGCAATTCCGTCATGTAGTGATGGCGGACTTCCGCACTCAGGTCTATGTGACCTATGCGAGACAGAGCCGCACATGCTGCATATGTGGCTCGTGTGAACATGTTGCGGCCATTTGTGACCAGAGGCAACCACAACGTGCAAGTGATAGAAATAAGGTTGCAGTGGACCTTGTAGAGAAGCAGGCGGCGGATGAGGATGTGGTGGTGGCACCATTGAGATGGAGCGAAATCATGGAGGGTGCAGGAGAGGCAGGTTTGGCATTGCCAGATTCTATGCAGCCAACGGAGGTGGCGGGCCCGAGAGTTCCGCCACAGTGGAGGATTTGTGTTTAGATGTCCCATTATAGGAGATATCGGGTTTTCTGGACACTTCACTGGGAGAGGTGACAGTTGGCATTGCACAAACCATAACAGGAGAACAGTGTGTGGATGTAGGAGCAGCTGAGGTTGGTCCAGTGCAGGAAGGTTTGACGACGAAGATTGTGCAGGTGACAGTGCATAAGGCTGCAAATGATGATGGTATGGATGTAGTTGGGGAGTCCAAGAAGTGGTCAGTGGGGGCGTCCGATAGTGACGACGTCCTCACGCCAGCCCAAAGATCTTGCTTGGGTGGTTGTGGCCCGTAGGGGCAAGGGAAGGTTGAAAGGGCCGGAAGGGAACCGGGGAGGTAAGGGTAGTGTGAAGGAGATGGTAGGGGGCAAAGGTGTTGCACCATTGCCAGCGAGGTCAAAAGGAAAGCCCCCTAGTCTGTTTTCAAGGATTTAACATTTAATGTCAATGGTTAAAAGCAGAGGTAAAACGTAAGTGGGTGGAAGCGACTGAGACAGTATGATGTAGACGCAGGGTATTCTGGGAGATTAAAGGGTGGAGTGGCAGTAGTGGTGAAGGAGACAAGCCCTTTTCAGTTGCAGGCATGGGAGGAGGGGGGACGGATAGTACGAGTAGACGGGGTGTGGGGGGGAGTGAGGGTGTGTTTCATGGGGGTGTATATGCCCGCTGAGAGTAGCCATAAGGTGAAAGAGGATTTTGTAAGGGATGAATTGGTATATGTGATGGGTGGCTTGTCGGACGTATTGCTGTTGGGAGGTGATTGGAATTGTGTTGTACGTAGAAATGATGTTGAGCCGAGAGGTGCTGGGTGTGTATTAGGGTTTTGCCGGAGTTACTGGGAAGTGTGGGATTGGAAGATGTGGGGGAAGGGGGGGGGGTGGCAGGTGGAGCATGCATTCATACGCAAAGGGTATGCTGCAAGGTTAGATAGGGTATATGTCATGGGAGGAATGGTGGTGGGAAGTGGGCAGACTTTGTATGTGGTATTCTCAGACCGCATGGGGGGGATGTTTGGTTGAAGTACATTGGGATAGAGAAGTAAAATGGTTCGGGGGTTATTGGAAATTGAATGTGGGTTTATTAGAGGGGACTGATAGGTGTTGTGACTTTGCTGAATGGTGGGGGAACATGTGGGTGAGTGGAATTGGGGAAGAGAATATAGTGGGATGGTGGGAGGAGATAGCAAAACCAGGTATTAGGGAGTATTATAAGGGAAAAGTAAGGGAGGAAAAGCAATGGAGGTATGGCCTGCAAAAATACATTGAGGGGCAGTTGGGAGGTTGTTATGAGGGAGGGGGTTCATACCCGGTGGCAGAGATTGGGATATTGAAAGATAAATTGCGAGAAATTCAGAATGAAAGGTTTGATGCTATACGGTTGTGTGGGGGTATGGAAGATGTGCTATGGGGGGACAAGCCATCAGCAAGTGTATTATGGAGGTTTAGAAGTAGGAAGGGGAGGATGACGATGATGGGGATGGAGGTATGTGGGGATATGGCAGGGTATGAAAGAGGGCAAATGCTGCATACGACTGAGTCAGTGAGTATCTATTTGGATGCATGGTTTGATGAGTATTGGCGTGAGGGAGGGGCAGATTCTGTTGGAAGGAATATCAACGGTTTTGGACGATGAGGATTGGGTGGAGTTAAAAGGAGTCATCAGGGAAGAGGAAGTATGGATGGCTGTGAGTAGCATGAGTAGGAGAAAAATGCCTGGATTAGAGAGGATTTCTAATGATTTTTATGCACGCAATTGGGGGCCATAAATTAATGCTTGGTGAAATTAATGAATCAGATGAAAGTGCATTGCAGCACACGGGAGTGGTGGTACTGGTTAAAAAAAGGGAGGAGGGTAGGGTGATTAGAGATTATAGGGCGCTTGCAATGATGTGTGCCAATTATAAGATTTTTGCTAAGGTATTAGGTAACAGGATGAAACGAGTGATTAGACTAGTGATAGAGAAAGGGCAGTATGGCATCCCAGGTAGGAGTATGCAACAGGGGCATGGAAAAATAAAAGATTTTATAGAATGTGGTATGAGTGGTAGGGTATAGGGTTTAGATTGGAAGGCGGCGTATGATTGTGTAGACTGAGAAATGTTATGGAAGATAATGAGTAAACAGGGATTTGGGGATGAAATTGTGGGATGGGCAAGGACTTGATATAGGGATGCAATGGTCAGAGTGCAAGTGAATGGCAGACTGGGCAGGGAAGCATGCATGGGAAAGGGTCTGCGGCAGGGGTGCTCTCTGCCTCCAGAATCCATTTTATAGTCTCATCGAAGAGGGAGTGAAAGAAGGGAGGGAGGTGAGGGGGTGTGCAACAGGAATAGTAGGGTATGTAGACGACACGATTGTTTTGGTGGGAGGGGCTGAGGGGCTTGGGAATGTAGGAAGAATAATCAGGATTTTTGCAAGGGCAATGGGCATGCAGGTAAACGGGGCAAAGTCAAAGTTATTGGAGGTGGGTATGTGGGTGGGGGGGGTCCTGGGGGTTAGGGATGGATGGCCAGTGGTGGAACAGCTGTGTATATGTGGGGTGGTTTTCATGCATGATTCGAAAGTAGCTAGGGAAGTGAATTCAGTGAGGGGTCACGGAGAGTGTGATTAGTAGGATGAGGGGATGGAGGCCAGGGGATTTGACGTTACACCAGTGTGTTATAGATGTCAATGCCATTGTCTACAGCAGACTATGACATGTTGCGGCAATGTATCCATTAAAACAGGAAGATGTTAGACATTTGGATTTTAGGGTTATGAGGTATGTGTGGGCGCATGGTAAAGTGTGGTTGAGACGAGATGTAGTTAGGAAGAGGGTGGGGTTGGGGGGTTTGGGATTGATACCTATGTGTGTGCATGTGAAAAATAGTTTTGCGAGATTGGGAGGGGAAGGAGGGAAGATGATCGAGAAGGTGATGGGTGATGTACAAAAATGGTGGGTGGGGAAAGAATTGTGTGTATGCAAGGATTTGTTGAGGTATCTTAAGGTCAGGAGCAGAGCGGGGAGGATAACAGAGAGTGAGTTAGGTAGGGTGGTTAAGGTGGGGGACGTAGTGGTGGGGGAAGTAGTGGAGGGGGAGGCTGTGTATCCAGTGTATGGGTGGAAGGGTATATGGGATGGGTTGCGCAAGATGAGGTTAAAGTCACGGGTTAGAGAAATGTATTACAGGTTTTTGCATGGAGTTGTAGCTTCAAAGGCAGTTTTGTATATGATGGGGTTGGTTGTGAAAGGTTGGGGAATGTGAGGGAGTGGTTCGGTGGCGTGATTCGAAAGATGGGGGAGAGATACAGGTATTGAGGATACTAAGCCTAGACATTGGGGGTGTGAATTCATGTATACGTAGGGCTATATTGTACTTAGTGGTAGATTTCATGTATGTATCATCGGGGTTGAGAGAGGCTGGGGGATTCGAATCAGGGCGACCGCAGGGAATATGTACCCTACAAAATGTAGGAATTGGATTCTTTATGGGAAGACTTGGGGAAGGGCTTTTTCAGAGGGATATAGAAACATGATGGTAAGGGATTTACTTGGAGTGCAATGAGGGAGGCCGGTGAGGTTGGGGTATAAGGGAAGGGGCTTGTCTCCTAGGGGGGAGGGGATAAATGGTCGTATAAATGTTCCGGTAGGCATAGGTTAGGTGCATATGTTGTAGGTTAGTATCGCTGAATGGGAGTGGAACATGGGGAGGGTGATGGTTGGGACACTGACAACGTTTTTTATTAGATGTCTGGGTGACGGGTGACGTGAAGGTGAGGGAGGGGGTTGTGTAAGCGCAGTGAGTGTGGGGGTATGACAGAGTGATGACGGATGATGTGGTGGTGCTTCCTTTTTAGGGCTTCATTTATCAGACTTTAGTATATTTGTAAGTAGTCCTAATATGCAGAAGGATTAGGGGGCTTTCCTGATTGAACTTATGGTCGCATACGATGTTTCATAGGCATGTTGGTGCCTTTGTACTTATTGAATTGGAGTTTTCATGTGGTCTATTGTGTGCTGTACCAGTGTATTCTATCAGCGCATAAGATACAAGTATAAGGGCAATAATCTTGCATTGTAAACTATATTGCACTATGATAGCGTCATTTGAATGTAACAGGTTTTTGTATATTCTATGATATATTCTATGATATTGGTCTTTTGTGTCACCAAGGTTCAGTGCTTACAATAAACGTAGACTTACATGAGTTTATTTGCCTTTCTTTTATTCTCGTTTGGCGAAAGTCATTGAGTAATGCGTTGAGCACTGCAAAGTGTAGCAGTATATCGTTATACAGTGTATTTGTAATAGATAAATAATGTATTGTTTCTGTGTGTGCATATGTAGACAGTTGTAAAGGTAAGGTGTAGACAATAGGAGGAGAGAGTAATGGGGAATGCGGCACATTGGATGCTTATGTTATTTTATATCATACAAAAGTGTATTTTTTCTATTAAGGATTGTGATAGTATGCATGGATTGTGATAGTATGCATGGATTGTGATAGTATGCATGGATTGTGATAGTATGCAGGGATTGTGATAGTATGCAGGGATTGTGATAGTATGCAGGGATTGTGATAGTATGCAGGAATTGTGATAGTATGCAGGGGATGTGATAGTATGCATGGATTGTGATAGTATGCAGGGGATGTGATAGTATGCAGGGGATGTGATAGTATGCAGGGATTGTGATAGTATGCAGGGGATGTGATAGTATGCAGGGGATGTGATAGCATGCATGGATTGTGATAGTATGCAGGGATTGTGATAGTATGCAGGGATTGTGATAGTATGCAGGGGATGTGATAGTATGCAGGGGATGTGATAGTATGCAGGGGATGTGATAGTATGCAGGGGATGTGATAGTATGCATGGATTGTGATAGTATGCAGGGGATGTGATAGCATGCATGGATTGTGATAGTATGCAGGGATTGTGATAGTATGCAGGGATTGTGATAGTATGCAGGGGATGTGATAGTATGCAGGGGATGTGATAGTATGCAGGGGATGTGATAGTATGCAGGGATTGTGAAACTATAGATTTTGGGGGGATGCGGAAGGTATATAATATGTAAGAATATTTTCGCACTGTTATGAGAGAACATTGCTGAGTTTTCATTATGTTTCTCTTAGTGAAAAGTTCATTGATTGTGAATATTGTGTGTTACTTATTGTAACAAGTTATTGTTTTGTGATTCATGTCTTGTGAATATTGTGTACTGTCATGCTGGCAGAAGGTGTCCTTGCTTTGACATGTGTATGAACCTTCTATGAAGGTATTATGTTCTGTAGATATTGTACATATAATTTTTTTAAATAAAATATAAAAAAAAAATACGGAGTCTGAGAGCCAATCAGGAACCGTCTTGGAACCCCACCCGTTGTATGGTTTCATTTGCTAACGTCAGCAGGAATTCCTGAGTCTCATGATGCGGAGAAATATGCTTTATTATAATGCTAATATCAACACTACGGCTTATTTATCTATCACAGTTGATCTAACATAACATAAGACAATATGTAAATAACATGGAAACATGATAGATACTCTAGAATGAATAAAATAGGCCATAATGTGACGAGTGGTTGCGGTCAGACCCAAGGAATAATTATTGCCTCTGACCATATCGTTCTATCCTGGCCTTCTGAGGGCCTAATATAAGAGAAAACTGTTTGTAAGGCTAACTGCACTAGATCACTAGTTTCACAAGGAAAAACTTAAAAAAAGCTATTTTCTCGATTTTTTTTTCACGAGTCATGAGGTATGCGCACGTTTTCGCTGAATATCTGGGAAGTAAGTTATTGTCTTATTTCATGAAATACAGCATTTACTATTGAATTAAACGAAATAATTTTCACAAGAATCATAAAACAATGATCGTTCTACAAGTTGATAACAGCTAATTGGAACTATTCCAAATATTTTGGGATTTGTGTGGGAGTAAAGTGCAGATATTTTGCAAAATGTCAAAAACTTACCAAATTTTTTTTTTTTGTAGAATAAAGATAAGATATTTACAGGGTTTCTCGCAATCGAAAAATCGCATTATCATTTTTTTTATCAGCATCAAGTCTCCAAACAACCTTATATAGTGCTATTTAAAGGGTATTTCATGCTAAATGTCATTTTCAGAAAATATTTTTTTTCGGGCTGGGATTGGTGTGTGCATCAGTACAAGGTAAGGAGTCAAAATGGGAATTGTTGGTAGGAACGAAGGAAGAGAGAGTGGTGAAAGTGTTGGTGTCAGGAATGCTGGGGTGGGTCTCGAGATGAGGTGACTGCGACAGGAGCAGTGGGTGGACCTAGAAGAATTTCTTGGGGCAAAGTGTTCCTCCTGTCGCCCTCTTTCCCCATGCTCCCTCAGCTGTCAATTTTCATCTTTCCATATACCATTATGTGGTAATATCCTGGTTTTTTTCAGTTTCACTTTCTAAGAATCCTGTTGCTGGCTATATTTGTCCAGAAGCTTAGCTTGAATGGACGTTTCTTTGTAGAGGGAGTACCTCCCGCTACCAAAAATCTAGTCTCCTATGCACCCTGTGATAGATGCAAGCTCACTTCTTTAACCTTCCATTCTCCTGCTTCCCCTTCACCCTCCTGGAGTCCATAGATCATCAGCAACCTCGCTTATTTTTTCCTCCAATTGCCTTTCCTTCCACACTGCCTTGTGTATGTGCCTTCACTGTTTCCTTTGTTGTTTCCTTTATCTCCACCTTTGACTCTCATTTATCCAAGAGCTTCTCCTCCAGTGATTGTCCATCTTTATAAATTCCAGTTTACTCTGCTCCTCCTTCCTTCATTTCTGTTGTCCCCATCAGTTACACCTTAATTTTCCGTGGCTTCTTTAAGCTTTTTTTTTTTACTCCTCTTCCAGTTCTAGAGTCCTTCATTTAGCCTTAATATCCCTTTATACCTGCTACATCTAGTCCTCCTTTGCCTTACTGAACATCCACTCAGCTTTATCCTGAAGGTAATTTTATTATCTTTCCCATTTTTCATCCAATTTGCTCTGCAGTCCATTATAATCGTATCTACGCAGTACACCTCACATCCTGCACTCCCCTTTGTCCTTCAGGTTTGGTTTTTCGTCAGATTTACTATTTTCTTGCACAGCCGAGTAAGTAGGACTATCTTTAAATAAGAGCCACTTGGTATTTGTTTGTGTGTGTATGTACACACTTATATGCGTGGCAGGGTTCGAATCTTGGCTCCTGGTGTTGCCTCTACAGCTTTATCTTACCTCTTTATAGGGCAGAGCTATGTATGGATCCTTCCTCTACCAACAGCTGCATAAACCTTTACATGTTTTAAGTACACCAGACACCCTTCGTGGATTCCTAACTTAAATGTTAGTTTTTCAGACAAAATATATTCATCTAAAACAAAAACCGAGGAATATGATGGGTACTTTTCACTAGCATGTCTTCAGGTCAATATACAGATCGATACAAATATTAACATTATGTCCCCAAAACAGGTCTTTGAAGTTCTCAGTAATTTGAAACCAGGATTTAAAAATCAGAAAAAGCATTTGGTATTGGAACTTTTGGTCTTACTTCAAACTAGTTCGTAAATTCGTATTTGATTACCTTAACCCTCAGTAATATTTAGGATTATTTATAACGTTTTAATTCTTCCTTAGCAATGACTAGTGGAAAAAATTAATTTGCCATCGCCAGTGAACGACCGAAGCAAACAACAGAGCCATAAAAATAACTGGATCAGGTACTGGATGAGACGCTGGTGTTGATGGGGTCTGGCCACGCTAGTGTTACATACAACACACACATCCAGCTGCATAATTGATGGACCTCACAAGGCCGCCCCATGCTCGCTACTCTACACACTCGCCACAAATTATAGGTGATATTTACATGCTTGGTCCTGATCAATATGTTTATATTTCTGATTTATTGACTCACTTATGTTAGGAGTATTGCAACGCGCACAGGTTCATGAATACAATGGACGTGCTACCGTGGACAAATATGTCCATGCATAAAAATAGATATACATACTTACATAAAAATACACTATATATATATATATATATATATATATATATATATATATATATATATATATATATATATATATATATATAATTTGTTTACTCTTGATTATATAATATATTTTTTAATAGAAAGTGCTTTTAATAGACAAATCATTGAGGATATATTAATATTATATATATATATATATATATATATATATTTTTAATTGTTTAGGCTTCTTTGATTATAATATATATATATTTTTTAATAGTACAATGCTTTATTAATAGACAAAATACATTGAGAGAATATATTTATATATATATATATAAATATATATATATATATATATATATATATATATATATATATATATATATATATATATATATATATTTATATATTCTAGGTAGTAGGTTGGTAGACAGCAACCACCCAGGGAGGTACTACCTGTCCTTACCAAGTGAGTGTAAACAAAGCCTGAAATTGTTTTACATGATGGTCAGGATTGCTGGTGTCTTTCTTCTGTCTCATAAACATGCAAGATTTCAGGTACATCTTGCTTTCTACTTACACTTAGGTCCACTACAATTCATGTACAAGCATATATATACACACCCTCTGGGTTTTCTTCATTTCTTACTAGTTCTTGTTCCTATTTCCTCTTATCTCCATGGAAAAGTGGAACAGAATCTTCTCCGTAAGCCATGCGTGTCGTAAAAGCGACTAAAATGCCAGGAGCAAGGGGCTAGTAACCCTTCTCCTGTAATATTACTAAATGTAAAAGAAACTTTCGTTCATTTTGGGCCACCCTTTCGGGAAAGGCTGACGTGTTGAAAGAATATATATATATATATATATATATATATATATATATATATATATATAAAATATATATATATATATATATATATATATATATATTATTTTTATTTTTTATTAACACATCGGCCGATTCCCACCAAGGCAGGGTGGCCCGAAAAAGAAAACTTTCATCATCATTCACTCCATCACTGTCTTGCCAGAGGGTGCTTTACACTACAGTTATAAAACTGCAACATTAACACCCCTCCTTCAGAGTGCCGGCACTGTACTTCCCATCTCCAGAACTCAAGTCCGGCCTGCCGGTTTTCCTGAATCCCTTCATAAATGTTACTTTGCTCACACTCCAACAGCACATCAAGTATTAAAAACCATACGCCTCCATTCACTCCTATCAAATACGCTCACACATGCTTGCTGGAAGTCCAAGCCCCTCGCACACAAAACCTCCTTTACCCCCTCCCTCCAACCTTTCCTAGGCCTACCCCTACCCCGACTTCCCTCCACTACAGATTTATACACTCTCGAAGTCACTCTGTCTCGTTCCATTCTTTCTACATGTCCAAACCACCTCAACAACCCCTCCTCAGCTCTCTGGACAATCGTTTTGGTAATCCCGCACCTCCTCCTAATTTCCAAACTCCAAATTCTCTGCATTATATTCACACCACACATTGACCTCAGACATGACATCTCCACTGCCTCCAGCCTTCTCCTCGTTGCAACATTCATCACCCATGCTTCACACCCATATAAGAGCGTTGGTATAACTATACTCTCATACATTTCCCTCTATACTTCAATGGACAAGGTTCTTTGTCTCCACAGACTCCGAAGTGCTCCACTCACCCTTTTCCCATCATCAATTCTATGATTCACCTCATCCTTCATAGACCCATCCGCCGACATGTCCACTCCCAAATATCTGAATACATTCACCTCCTCCATACTCTCTCCCTCCAATCTGATATCCAATCTTTCGTCACCTGTTCTTTTTGTTATCCTCATCACCTTACTCTTTCCTATATTCACTTTCAATTTTCTTCTTTTACACACCCTACCAAATTCATCCACCAACCTCTGCAACTTCTCTTCAGAATCTCCCAAAAGCACAGTGTCATCAGCAAAAAGCAACTGTGACAACTCCCACTTTGTATTTGCTTCTTTATCTTTTAGCCCAACACCTCTTGCCAAGACCCTCGCATTCACTTCTCTTACAACCCCATCTATAAATATATTGAACAACCACGGTGACATCACACATCCTTGTCTAAGGCCCACTTTTACTGGGAAATAGTCCCCTTCCCTCCTACACACTCTAACCTGAGCCTCACTATCCTCATAAAAACTCTTCACTGCTTTCAGTAACCTTCCTCCTATTCCATACACCTGCAACATCTGCCACATTGCCCCCCTATCTACCCTATCATACGCTTTTTCCAAATCCATAAATGCCACAAAAACATCTTTACCCTTATCCAAATACTGTTCACCTATATGTTTCACTGTAAACACTTGGTCTACACACCCCCTACCTTTCCTAAAGCCCCCTTGTTCATCTGCTATCCTGCTTCCTGTCTTACTCTTAATTCTTTCAATAATAACTCTACCATACACTTTACCAGGTACACTCAACAGACTTATTCCCCTATAATTTTTGCACTCTCTTTTGTCCCCTTTGCCTTTATACAAAGGAACAATACACGCTCTCTGCCAATCCCTAGGTACCTTACCCTCTTCCATACATTTATTAAATAATAGCACCAACCACTCCAAAACTATATCCCCACCTGCTTTTAACATTTCTATTTTTATCTTATCAATCCCAGCTGCCTTACCCCCTTTCATTCTACCCACTGCCTCACGAACTTCCCTACACCCACAACTGGCTCTTCCACACTCCTACAAGATGTTATTCCTCCTTGCCCTACACACGAAATCACAGCTTCCCTGTCTTCATCAACATTTAACAACTCCTCAAAATATTCTCTCCATCTTCCCGATACCTCTAACTCTCCATTTAATAACTCTCCTCTCCTATTTTTAACTGTCAAATCCATTTGTTCTCTAGGCTTCCTCAACTTATTAATCTCATTCCAAAACTTTTTCTTATTTTCAACAAAATTTGCTGATAACATCTCACCCACTCTCTCATCTGCTCTCTTTTTACATTGCTTCACCACTCTTTTAACCTCTCTTTTTCTCTCCATATACTCTTCCCTCCTTGCATCACTTCTACTTTGTAAAAACCTCTCATATGATAACTTTTTCTCCCTTACTACTCTCTTTACATCATCATTCCACCAATCGCTCTTCTTCCCTCCCGCACCCACTCGCCTGTAACCACAAACTTCTGCTGAACACTCTAACACTACATTTTTAAATCTACCCCATACATCTTCGACCCCATTGCCTACACTCTCACTAGCCCATCTATCCTCCAATAGTTGTTTATATCTTACCCTAACTGCCTCCTCTTTTAGTTTATAAACCTTCACCTCTCTCTTACTTACTGATTCTATTTGCCTTGTATCCCATCTACCTTTTACTCCCACTGTAGCTATGACTAAAAAGTGATCTGATATATCTGTGGCCCCTCTATAAACATGTACATACTGAAGTCTACTCAACAGTCTTTTATCCACCAATACATAGTCCAACAAACTACTGTCATTACGCCCTACATCATATCTTGTATACTTATTTATCCTTTTTCTTAAAATATGTATTACCTATAACTAAACCCTTTCTATACAAGTTCAATCAAGGGCTCCCATTATCATTTACACCTGGCACCCCAAACTTACCTACTACACCCTCTCTGCATGTTTCTCCCACTTTAGCATTTAGGTCCCCTACCACAAATACTCTCTCATTTGGTTCAAAAGTTCCTATACATTCGCTTAACATCTCCCAAAATATCTCTCTCTCTCCTCTACACTCCTCTCTTCTCCAGGTGCATACACTCTTATTATGACCCACTTTTCGCATCGGACCCTTATTTTAATCCACATAATCCTTGAATTTACACATTCATATTCCCTCTTTTCCTTCCATAACTTCCTTCCTTAGCTCTAACTCTCTCAGATACTCCTGACTTAATCCCATTTATTTCTCCCCACTGAAACTCGCCTACCCCCTTCAGCTTTGTTTCGCTTAGGGCCAGGACATCCAACTTCTTTTCATTCATAACATCGGCAATCATCTCTTTCTTATCATCCGCACTACATCCACGCACATTCAGACAACCCAGTTTTATAAAGTTTTATTGGTCCAGTGTGGTACGGTCGGTAAAGCACTGCGTTCCTGTCACAAGGTTCGTAGGGTCGAGTCTCCGTCGGCCAGAGATCAGTGTTTGTGAATATTTCGCCTGCTCTTGCGAATTCCTAGCATTGTAAAAATCTCTAGTTGTGTCGATGCATGCAGGGGATGAGATGAAATGCCTGAAAGCTGGGTGCCTTGGATCAACGTCTAGCGTGAGCTGGATGCCAAGCTATTGGTCCAGTGTGGTACGGTCGGTAAAGCACTGCGTTCCTGTCACAAGGTTCGTAGGGTCGAGTCTCCGTCGGCCAGAGATCAGTGTTTGTGATATATATATATATATATATAATATATATATATATATATATATATATATATATATATATATATATATATATATATATATATATATATATATATATATATATGGTTTAAATTGCAACACTCTTCTTGCCGATTAAGGTAAGTTAAAATTTGTGTATGCAATAATTTCGCGAAAATCATTCTGAACCCAACGAAAAAAAAATATATTTCATTGTGTTTGTTATTAAATTACTGTAAACTTTTCTGAAATATATTTAGTTGGATTAGGCTAAATTAAATTGCGCTTGTTATAATAAGGTTAGGCAAGTTTTCTAAGGTTCTTTTGGTACAAAATTATTTATTTTTACATTAACATAAATGAAAAAAATATATATTTAAACGTACAAGAGAACATTTTAGAAAGGACTTGATTTTAAACGAGTTCTTGCTAATTGACTAATTTTACCTATTCGGTACGACATACATACCTGGATTATTATTATTATAATCAAAAGAAGCGCTAAACCACAGGGGTTATACAGCACTGCTGATCAGGACAGGATGCAGGGAGAATGGATACATACCTGGAGTTTACCTGGAGAGAGTTCCGGGCTCAACGCCCCTGCGGCCCGGTCTGTGACCAGGCCTCATGTTGGATCAGAGCCTGATCAACCAGGCTGTTACTGCTGGCCGCACGCAGTCCAACGTACGAACCACAGCCTGGCTGGTCAGGCACCGACTTTAGGTGCCTGTCCAGTGCCTGCTTGAAGAAAGCCAGAGGTCTATTGGTAATCCCCTTATGTATGCTGGGAGGCAATTGAACAGTCTTGGGCCCCTGACACTTATTGTGTTGTCCCTCAACGTGCTAGTGGCACCCCTGCTTTTCATTGGGGAATGTTACATCGCCTGCCGAGTCTTTTGCTTTCGTATTGAGTGACTCTCGTGTGCAAGTTTGGTACTAATCCCTCTAGGATTTTCCAAGTGTATATAATAATCTTTAATATATTGTACCAATGTATTAATGGTCATGTTTGTGTTTTCTGTCAATGTATTCTGTCTGTTAATAAAGCACTTATATAATATATATACGGGGTGGTAGGAGAAGAAAATATTCAAACAGCTCCGGGGAGAACCTCGAGTTTTCCCTGAGGTACGTTTATTGTCTTCTCTGAGGATGAGGGTCCCCAGTAAAGTTCTAGACGTGGTACCTAAAAAAAAAAAAAAAAAAAAACTGGTCAATTAGCAAGAACTCATTTAAAATTAAGTCCTTTCTAAAATTTTCTTTTATAGGTTTAAATATATATATTTTTCATTTATGTTGATGTAAAAAAGTGTAATTTTGTACCAAGAGAAAATTTGAAAACTTACCTAACCTTATTATAACAAGCGCAATTTAATTTAGCCTAATCCAACTATATATATTTTAGATACGCTTACAATAATTTAATAATAAACAAACACAATGAAATATATTTTTTTCGTTAGGTTCAGAATGATTCTCGCAAAATTATTGCATACACAAATTTTCGCTTGTTTTATATGGCAAGAACAGCGTTGCTATTTAAGCCAAAATCGCAAGTTTTATCTAATCGGCACGACATTATATATATATATATATATATATATATATATATATATATAATATATATATATATAATATATATATATATATTATATATATATATATATATATATATATATAATATATATATATATATATATATATATAATTATATATATATATATATATATATATATATATATATATATATATATATATATATATATATATATATATATATATATATATATATAAAATATATATATATATATAATATATATATATATATATATATATATATATATAATATATATATATATATATATAATATATATATATATATATATATATATATATATATATATATATATATATATATATATATATATAATATATATATATATATATATATATATATATATATATATATATATATATATATATATATATATATATAGTGAGGCTCAGGTTAGGGTGTGTAGGAGAGAGGAGTTACTTCCCGGTAAAAGTAGGTCTTAGACAGGGTTGTGTAATGTCACCATGGTTGTTTAATATATTTATAGATGGGGTTGTAAAGAAGTAAATGCTAGGGTGTTGGGGAGAGGGTGGATTAAATTATGGAGAATTAAATGCAAAATGGGAGTTGACACAGTTACTTTTGCTGATGATACTGTGCTTATGGGAGATTCTAAAGAAAAGTTGCAAAGGTTAGTGGACGAGTTTGGGAGAGTGTGTAAAGGTAGAAAGTTAAAAGTGAACATAGATAAGAGTAAGGTGATGAGGGTATCAAACGATTTAAATAAAGAAAAATTGGATATCACATTGGAGAGAGGGATTATGGAAGAAGTAAATGTTTTCAGATATTTGGGAGTTGATGTGTCAGCAGATGGGTTTATGAAGGATGAGGTTAACCATAGAATTGATGAAGGAAAAAGGTGAGTGGTGCATTGAGGTATCTGTGGAGACAAAAACGTTATCCATGGAGGCAAAGAAGGGAATGTACGAAAGTATTGTGGTACCAACACTCTTATATGGGTGTGAAGCATGGGTTGCAAATGCTGCAGCGAGGAGGAGGCTGGAGGCAGTGGAGATGTCCTGTCTAAGGGCAATGTGTGGTGTAAATATTATGCAGAAAATTCGGAATGTGGAAATTAGGAGAAGGTGTGGAGTTACTAAATGTATTTGTCAGAGGGCTGAAGAGGGGTTGTTGAGGTGGTTTGGTCATTTAGAGAGAATGGATCAAAGTAGAATGACTTGGAGAGCGTATAAATCTGTAGGGAAGGAAGGCGGGTAGGGGTCGTCCTAGAAAAGGTTGGAGGGAAGGGGTAAAGGAGGTTTTGTGGGCGAGGGCTTGGACTTCCAGCAAGCATGTGTGAGCGTGTTAGATAGGAGTGAATGGAGACGAATGGTTTTGGGACATGACGATCTGTTGGAGTGTGAGCAGGGTAACATTGTGTGAAGGGATTCAGGAAACCAGTTAATTGATTTAGTTGGACTTGAGTCCTGGAAATGGGAAGTACAATGCCTGCACTTTAAAGGAGGGGTCTGAGATAGTGACAGCTGGGAGGGACTTTTCTTAGCTGTAGTATCTGAGCTCCTCTGCAAAGACAGTGATTATGTATGAGTGTGGTGAAAGTGTTGAATGATGATGAAAGTTTTTTCTTTTTGGGGATTTTCTTTCTTTTTGGGTCACCCTGCCTCGGTGGGAGACGGCCGACTTGTTGGAAAAAAAAAAAAAAAAAAATATATATATATATATATATGCAAGACAACCACTATGAAAAAATAGAAGAATTCCAAGCGCTTTCGTGACTACTCACATTATTAATGAACTATAAAAGGAAACATGACAAGAAGGCTTATAAAGGGGCGAGACTACACCTCACAGTCACATCACACTAACAAAGACTACACCTCACAGTAGCGTAACATCGCACGACTCTGTGAAGAGGAACATAAGAAAGGACCTGAAACTCTTCCCAAGAATTAAGATTAGTCCAATTTATCATTAAATTGTTCCCAAATTTTATTAATTATAAATGAATCCAATTTATATAAACCAAAAGAAATATTCATATTATTTTCAAAACTGCTTTTAATGAAACATGATTCTATTATATTCCTCTCAACCATGGACTTGTTTGATACAACCTTCTCAGCATTTTGAAAATCAATTGGATGGTTAAAGTCTCTCACATGAATAAATAGAGCATTAGAATCTTGTCCAGTTCTAATGCTAGCAGTTTTGTAAGACAAATATGTTAATAAGATTATACGCAGTTAATGGAATTTTACTCTGAAAACGTTTCGTCCATCAATGACAATCAATTCTCTGGTGAGCGAAATAGTTTCCAACAAAAATGTCAAAATACCTTAAGTGTCTTAGTAATCACCAGACCTACAACCAACACTTTCGAGAAGTATCCTTAAGTATACATCACTTCCCTTACCTATTCCCAATATTCACAGTAATAACAATAAACCCACACCTTTACGAATAACCATAATATTTAAAGGGATGGGCTGGTAAGCCAAGGGAAGGTCTTTGTCAGATGACCAAAAGCTCGACCTGAGCGTCATCATATGACTAAGATCTTCTTCCGGAAACACTTGAAGCGTTTCCTGACAAACATTACCTAATATAACATTTACGAAATATCCTAAGGTATATATTTCAGTCCGCAGCTTCAACACTTATACTATAATATAAATTATAAGTATTATGATCCATTTAACAACTTTTATTCTGCCACAAATATAAGATTATTTTTTCAGGAGTCAAAAATAAAACTCGCCTTTCCTGGATGAGTCCTTGTAGCCACCTGGGCGACAGGGTGGTGCTGGCGCCCGGGTGATGCTGGAGCCCGGGTGATGCTGGAGCCCGGGTGGTGCTGGAGCCCGGGTGGTGCGGAGCCCGGGTGGTGCTGGAGCCCGGGTGGTGCTGGCGCCCGGTTTTGTGCTGGGGCCCGGGTGGTGCTGGGGCCCGGGTGGTCCTGGGGCCCGGGTGGTGCTGGGGCCAGGGTGGTGCTGGGGCCAGGGTGGTGCTGGGGCCAGGGTGGTGCTGGGGCCAGGGTGGTGCTGGGGCCAGGGTGATGTTGGGGCCTGGGTGGTTTTGGGACCCGGGTGGTTCTGGGACCCGGGTCGTGCTGGGGCCAGGGTCGTGCTGGGGCCAGGGTCGTGCTGGGGCCAGGGTGGTGCTGGGGCCCTGGTGGTGCTGGGGCCCGGGTGGTACTGAGGCCCGGGTGGTGTTGGGACCCGGGTGCTGCTGGGGTACGGGTGCTGCTGGGGCCCGGGTGATGCTGGGGCCCGGGTGGTGCTGCGGCCCTTGTGTACCGGGGGCCCGGATGGAGATGATATTTACACTTAACGCACTCAACGAGCTGCTCATCGAAATACTTAACACATTCAACGCAAATCAATGCACTAATGAAACCTTTTCTCTCCAAGACTCTTATTAACACTTATCTACACATTCATTATTTGAACCTACTTCTTCTAAACGGAGTTTAGGCACTTATCTACGCCCTCACCGGACTTTTGGCATTTATCTACGCCCTCACCGGACTTTTGGCACTTATCTACGCCCTCACCGGACTTTTGGCACTTATCTACGCCCTCACCGGACTTTTGGCACTTATCTACGCTCTCACCGGACTTTTGGCATTTATCTACGCCCTCACCGGACTTTTGGCACTTATCTACGCTCTCACCGGAGTTTTGGCATTTATCTACGCCCTCACCGGACTTTTGGCACTTATCTACGCCCTCACCGGACTTTTGGCACTTATCTACGCCCTCACCGGTCTTTTGGCACTTATCTACGCCCTCACCGGACTTTTGGCACTTATCAACGCCCTCACCGGACTTTTGGCACTTATCTACGTTCTCACCGGACTTTTGGCATTTATCTACGCTCTCACCGGACTTTTGGCACTTATCTACGCTCTCACCAGACTTTTAGTAAACGAAATTCCGAATGAGCGTCTTGGAAATATGACAATCGTTTGGAAACCATTAATTATGGGGACATGTCCAATTCCTTGGATCAAAAACCCCACAATTGCATCAAGTCACACTCCTCAAGGGGACGAGCTCTAGCAATAACTATATTAAATACATTAATAATGTAACATTTGGCACCGGAACTTGCGAATGTTGCATTTGACAGCAAAGCATATGAAACTTTCTTCACACATGAATGCCTCATCAGTACCTTAACTCACAACTGGCCTTGAAAATCAAGGTTATCAACATATATATGTATATTAAGAGTCTATATACACTTAACACCATTCAATATTTAAGGCCAAGGATACTGCAGTCCCTGAAATGGGAATTAAAACACTCTTAGTGTATATACTCTGTGAAATTAAAACATAGCAGATATACACAGCACTGGGTGTAGTTAGCTGTACTTGATAATGCACGATAGAGCAGCACGGTGTCCCTCGTTCAGTCACTGGGTCGCCTCACACACTGAAATCAAACAGCTCTGTAAAGTTCAGCTTCAGAGCTCCGAAGCTGTCTAGTGAAGCACTTGAACCAGTCAAGTGTTTGTGAATTATTTTGACTGAATCGAGACCTGGACTTCTTTCTTGACGTTCATCACTGTTTATCACACCAAATATTACTCAGCATCCACGGGATATAGACACCTAGACGTGTATGTAGGTTTATATAGTAGGCTAACAGTATGTAGGCTAGCATGTATGTAGGCTAAAAGCATGTAGGCTAGCAGTATGTAGGCTAACAGTATATAGGCTAGCATTATGTAGGTTATCAGTATGTAGGCTAGCAGTATGTAAAATTAAGACACATGTGCAACATCTGGGTATCTTTATAGTAAACGTTTCGCCATCCAGTGGCTTTATCAATACAAAATTCTAGGACATAATATGAAGAGTAGAACTATATACAAAAAATGAGGTAATCAGTCCCTCGGACTTGGAGTTGGTGTGTTCTCCACCATAGGTCTGGAGAATATGAAGATCAGGCAATGAGGCTTCTCCTTAAATAGGCGACAGCTGAAAGGGACGGGTAGGAGACGAAGGCATTGTCACTGGTAGGCGGAGTTCCCCATTCTTGTACAACTTGTCAGACACTGCAACATCATGGAGTCTTGATTCTGAGGACCTGCACATAACCTTCTTCACGGATACGACTACTACTACAACTAACCCATCTATTTGGGTATGACCTACTTCCACTGGGAAACTCCGCCTACCAGTGACAATGCCTTCGTCTCCTACCCGTCCCTTTCAGCTGTCGCCTATTTAAGGAGAAGCCTCATTGCCTGATCTTCATATTCTCCAGACCTATGGTGGTGAACACACCAACTCCAAGTCCGAGGGACTGATTACCTCATCTTTTGTATATAGTTCTACTCTTCATATTATGTCCTAGAATTTTGTATTGATAAAGCCACTGGATCTGATCTGAGATTCAGATCAATTAAATTAAAGAAAAAAGTCGAATTTTTTGCACTTAACTGGCCGTGTTTATTGAGACTGAAACATAAATTACGGATTTTAATGATAGTAACTGAAATATTTTGGTCAACGAATAATATAAATATCTTCCAAAAGTATATGTATATTATCTTTATTTTCATTTACGTTTCTTCCTCCAGAGTATTTGAAATCTTGAACTGCCCAAACTGATCATCTTAGCAGTGACCCTTCTGGCATTTACCAAAGGGCTAGTACTTACCTATTTGTGATTGCAACTCCTGGTTCCGCCTCTTCACTGGTCACTACTAGGTGAATCTTCCTTCTCCATGAGCTCTATCATACCTCTTCTTAAAGCTATGTATGGATCCTGCTTCAACTACGTCACTTCCCAGACAATTCCACTCCCTGACCACTCTGTGACTGAAGAAATACTTCCTAGGATCTCTGTGATTAATCTGAGTCTTCAACTTCCAACTGTGACGCATTGTTGCTGTGTCCCATCTCTGGAACATCCTGTATCTGTCCACCTTGTCGATTCCTCTCAATATTTTATATGTCGTTATGATATCTCTCCTGTCTTCCAGTGTCGTCAGGTCGATTTTCCTTAACCTCTCCTCGTAGGACATACCCCTTAGCTCCGGGACTAGTCTTCTTGCAAACCTTCGCACTTTCTCTAAATTCCTGACGTGCTTGGCCAGGTGTGGGTTCCAAACTGGTGCTGCATACTCCAATATAGGCCTAACGTACACGGTGTACAGAGTCTTCAACGATTCCTTATCGTTATGTCAGAATGCTGTTCTTAGGTGTGTGCGTGTTAGAATTTAAATAAATTTAAATGGAAGAGTATTGGGAAATTACCTTAGACCTAGCTGCCGTGAGAGTCATAAAACAACGATCCCAGTATAGTGCAGTGAAAAGAAAAGTTTATCTTGAATAAATATAATGTATATCCTTTGTGATAGCCAGTGTACAACAGTGATAAAATAAAAGAACAAAAAATAGTGAAGTGTGGCAGTGTGGGACTATCTACCCGTCCTGGTGTTGACATGTAACAAGTGTACACATAAAGGTTTGAGTTACCACTTTTATTGAAATGACTTGCATACCGATACATAGTGGAAAGACCTAGTGAATCTACATTGTCAGTGGAACGACTCATGATTGCAATTAAACATAATGGAAGTGTTTTTAAACTAAAATGTGGCTTCACATGCGAGAATGCCATGTTCCCTGGGGTAATGTGTTACAACCATACATCTGACAGGGCTACCAAGCAACCATACAGGTTCACCATATGCCACCATAATAACACCAAATACCCTACACTACAATTACCCAACCTTAGTAAGAAAACATGCACCTGACCTGTGAATGTGGGGTGCTTTGGAAACATATCCGAATTGGAAAAGTCTGTGTGATGTTATACACTATAAATGTTTTTAATGTATAGTAAGTCTCCAAATTAAATACATCCCACATACCCATGCATAGACACTCTAACACCCCAGGTTCTTGTGGCACCCAGTTTGCAAGTAGGATAAAGGCAGGATGGCAGTACAGTGTTCCTGTGGGACATGTGAAAAGGCTCTAGGGTAAAAAATCCAGAATTACATGCAACCTTTGTTTTACAAAACATCATGTCTCCTGTGCAAGAATAAACACTGCATCCAAAAACGACATCCATTTAGAAAGGTGTTTCTGGATCTGCAATAAGGATGTGAAACTAAGGACAGATATCAGGAAAGTACTCAGGATTTTAATAAATAAGCGTGAAAACAAAGAGGAACTATTAAACAGTCTACTCAAAATATATAGACCATGGAAGGATGGGAGAGGAGTAACGTTTAACATTCAGAATGCACAGTCTACAACGGTTGACCCAAAAATAATTAGACATGCACTGGAAAAAACACAGTAAACAAAAAGCTCAGCTAGCTCAGCCCCCAGCCCTAGGGCTGACCCAGACTTAGCCCCCAGCCATAGTGCAAATCCGGATTCGGCTGAAGACTTTTCCACAGCCACCACAGCCATAGCCCCAATTACAGATGTAGTAGAGTCCTTCTTCTTCTAGGGAAAATGTTGGTCTCCTAAAAACAGATAGTGGGGTCTCTGGCTTGGCTATCGAAGACTGTTGTGCAGTTCAAGGATCTGCACAAATTGCGAATACATCCAGTACGAACAGTATTCAAAATGGTGCAAATTCTATGCTTGGGGCATCTGTAAGCTTGGAATATCAGGGAAAACAAATGGGACATGCAACTCTGAGCATCCCAAAAAATGCCGCGACCTCCTGTCTAAAAAAGTGTGTCGTTCTACGTCCTGCAAATTCTTCCACCCTGAGATGTGCCACTCTTCAGTCCTCAAAAACCAATGTTACAACACCAACTGCCTCGCATTCCACTTAAAAGGGACCAGGAGATCACACTCCGTAAAACAAATCATAGTAGGTATGACAACACTCCAAGTGATTTTTTAGTGGTAGGAAACGAAGAAAGAAAATACGGAAAGAAATAACCAAAGTAGTTCACCACCTTGGAGCCATGTTGGATTGGAGACACAGCCAGTGGCCCCTCCAGAATCACAACTACTGATGCCAACAACAAAATCCCCAAAAGAAACATGCAACACGACCTCATTTATATTTGCTAATGTACAGGGCCTTAAGTCATCCACCAATAACAAAATACCTGTCATCAGTAGACTTCTATGGTTGTCAAATGCAGTGTTTGCAGTATTCACAGAGACCCATGCAAAAGATTACTTTGACAATGAAGTATCGATACCTGGGTACAACCTTTTCAGATGCGACAGAAAGAACAGGCAACAAGGGAGTTGGCCTATATACCAAAGAGTCGCTCATTTGCATGGAGATACTGAACACCACAAATGATGTAGTTGAAGTTCTGACAATAAAAATCGAGAACCAAAACTTAGTCATTGAGCTTGTGTATAAGCCACCAGATGCAACTTCCCAACAGTTCAAAGAACAACTATCAAAAATTGCCTCCTGTCTGGAAAACCTTCCAGCCCCATCCCCAAACATCTTGCTGCTTGGTGACTTCAATCTTAGACATACAAAATGGAAGAATGTAGCAAATAATGTTGAAACAGAAATAATCCCTGGAGGCAGCTCAGATGAAATGTCACACACACATGAGCTGCTGAATTTCTGCAATAAACACACCCTAAGACAGAAGATAGTGGAGCCAACAATACTGGAGAACACACTTAACCTTATGAGAAACTCTTTTAAGAACACAAGATCAATAATTTAAACATGGAAATTTTTTGAACCAGAATCCTGAAAGACCTTCGAGGCAATACTGAGTGAGGAATATATCTCAGACGGTAATATATTTCGTGAAGTTTGGACGTAGTCTACAGTATCTTTCTTCACAGATTCAATTCTGATTCTTTGTCAATGATGTTTACAATATGTGAGACTTGGTTTACATGTCTTACAGAATGTTGGTAATTTTTGTTAAATATAATTTAAAATAATATTCCACTAATTAAGGTATGTTACTTTTTATGCTGTTTTTAACACAAATAACAGCATCCACATGTTGTCACTTTATAATACAACTAGAGACATTCACACATACATACACACACTCACACGGGCCCAGGAGCTGGGACTCGACCCCTGCAACCACAATTAGGTGAGTACACACTGACACACACACACACACACACAGGACAGGAGATGGGACACAGCAACAAGGGGTCACAGTTAGAAGTTGAAGACTAAGATGAATCACAGG
Organism: Cherax destructor; assembly: GCA_009830355.1. Classification (NCBI taxonomy): domain Eukaryota; kingdom Metazoa; phylum Arthropoda; class Malacostraca; order Decapoda; family Parastacidae; genus Cherax; species Cherax destructor. The sequence continues at coordinate 31,840 of WNWK01001530.1, read as the reverse complement.
GATGTTAGGAAGTATTTCTTCAGTCACAGAGTGGTCAGGGACTGGAATTGTTTGGGATGTGATGTAGTGGAGGCAGGATCCATACATAACTTTAAGAAGAGGTATGATAAAGTTTATGGAGCAGGAAGAGTGGCCTAGTAGTGACCAGTGAAGAGGCGGGGCTAGGAGCTGTCACTCGACCCCTGCAACCACAACTAGGTGAGCACACACACACACATACACAGGAGCTATGAGTCGACCCCTGCAACCACAAATAGGTAAGTACTAGCCCTTTTGTAATGCCAGAAGGGTCACTGCTCAAATGATCAGTTTGGGCAGTTCAAGATTTCAAATACTCTGGAGGAAGAGACTTAAATGAAAATAAATTTACCATATATATACTTTTGGAGGATATTTATATTATTCCTTGACCATTGATTTGGGTTACTACCATTCAAATTAAGTAATTTATATTTAGATCTCAATAAACACCGCCAGTTAAGTGCTAAACATTCGACATTTTTAATGTAGCCATTTTAGGCCCAGTTTTCTCAGTCTTCACATAAAATACCAAAATTCAAGATGAGAGAGTGAATGACACTTATGGAATTCTTTTTCTTCATGCAAGGGAATCGTATAATAATGTTGGTAGAATTAGCAACAATATGTTAGGTAAAATATCACACGTGAAGTTAATGTAACATTTTATTGTATCAATGTTTTTCTCTCCATGAGCTTAGTCGAGTCATTATTAACAATAAAGGAATACAAAGGATATATATCATGCACAAAATAGTACCTTGAATAATCCTTAATCGCCATTTTAAACAACATTAAACAGAATAAAGGCGTTTTGTTATCTCTAAAGTATTAGCATGAGTTATTCTCAAAACAATGAAGCCAACTGTCATATAACACCCAAAAGTTACATCCACTACTACTACAACTACTCTTACTACTACTGCTACTATTAATAATGTTACTATTACTATTAATATTGCTACTGCGACTAATACTACTAAAAATTCTACTTCTACTACTACTACTAAAAATTCTACTTCTACTACTACTCTTACTACTAGTGTATCTACTCGTACTACTACTACCCTTACTTGTACTACTACTACTCTCCTGCTAATACTATTACTATTACACTTATCACTATTACTATTACTCTTAATTCTATGTCTAATATTACTATTACTAAGACTAGTAATATTACTACTACGGCTACTACCGCTACTACTAATTCTACTACTATTACTACTACAATTAATTCTACTATTATTACTATACTACTACTATCTACATTGGCCAGTTAGTCTACTGCAGGAATACATACTGCTAGCCTACGTACTGCTAGATTACATACTGTTAGCCTACATATTGCTAGCCTACATACTGCTAGCCTACATATTGCTAGCCTACATACTGCTAGCCTACATACTGTTAGCCTACATACTGTTAGCCTACATACTGCTAGCCTACATACTGTTAGCCAACATACTGCTAGATTACATACTGCTAGCCTACATACTGCTAGCCTACATATTGTTAGCATACATACTGCTAGCCTACATACTGCTAGCCTACATATTGCTAGCCTACATACTGCTAGCCTACATACTGTTAGCCTACATACTGTTAGCCTACATACTGCTAGCCTACATACTGTTAGCCTACATACTGCTAACCTACATACTGGTAGCCTATATACTGCAAGCCTACATACTGTTAGCCTACATACTGCTAGCCTACATAATGCTAACCTACATACTGCTAGCCTACATACTGCTAGCCTACATACTGCTAACCTACATACTGCTAGCCTACATACTGCTAGCCTACATACTGTTAGCCTACATACTGCTAGCCTACATACTGCTAGCCTACATACTGCTAGCCTACATACTGTTAGAATACATACTGCTAGTCTACATACTGTTAGCCTTCATACTGATAGCCTACATACTGCTAGCCTACATACTGCTAGCCTACATACTGCTAGCCTACATACTGTTAGCCTACATACTGCTAGCCTACATACTGCTAGCTTACATACTGTTAGCTTACATACTGCTAGCCTACATACTGCTAGCCTACATACTGCTAGCCTACATACTGCTAGCCTACATACTGTTAGCCTACATACTGCTAACCTACATACTGCTAGCCTACATACTGCTAGCCTTCATACTGTTAGCCTACATGCTGCTAGTCTACATAATGTTAGCCTACATGCTGCTAGCCTACATACTGTTAGCCTACTTACTGCTAGCCTACATACTGCTAGCATACATCCTGTTAGCCTACATGCTGCTAGCCTACATGCTGCTAGCCTACATATTGTTAGCCTATATACTGCTAGCCTACATACTGCTAGCCTACATACTGTTAGCCTACATACTGCTAACCTATATATTGTTAGCCTACATACTGGTAGCATACATAATGCTAGCCTGCATACTGTTAGCCTACATACTGCTAACCTACATACTGTTTGCCTACATACTGCTAGCCTACATACTGCTAGCCTACATACTGCTTGCCTACACACTGCTAGCGTACATACTCTTAGCCTATATACTGCTAGCCTACATACTGCTAGCCTACATACTGTTAGCCTACATACTGCTAGCCTATATACTGCTAGCCTACATACTGTTAGCCTACATACTGCTAGCCTACATACTGCTAGCCTACATACTGCTAGCCTACATACTGTTAGCCTACATACTGTTAACCTACATACTGCTAGCCTACATACTGCTAGCCTACATACTGCTAGCCTACATACTGTTAGCCGACATATTGCAAACGTACATACTGCTAGCCTATATACTGCAAGCCTACATACTGTTAGCCTACATACTGCTAGCCTAAATACTGCTATCCTACATACTGTTAGCCTACATCCTGCTAGTCTACATAATGTTAGCCTACATACTGCTAGCCTACATACTGCTTGCCTACATCCTGTTAACCTTCATCCTGTTAGCTTACATGCTGCTAGCCTATATACTGTTAGCCTACATACTGCTAGCCTACATACTACTAGCCTACATCCTGTTAGCCTACATGCTGCTAGCCTACATCCTGTTAGCCTACATGCTGCTAGCCTACATGCTGCTAGCCTACATACTGTTAGCCTACATACTGCTAACCTACATACTGCTAGCCTACATACTGTTAGCCTACATACTGCTAACCTACTTACTGTTAGCCTACATACTGCTAGCATACATACTGCTAGCCTACATCTGTTACTGTTAGCCTACATACTGCTAACCTACATACTGTTAGCCTACATACTGCTAGCCTACATACTGCTAACCTACATACTGTTAGCCTACATACTGATAGCCTACATACTGCTAGCCTACATACTGCTAACCTACATACTGTTAGACTACATGCTGCTATCATACATACTGCTAGCCTACATACTGTTAGCCTACTATTTAAACCTACATACACGTCTAGGTGTATGTAGGTTTATATAGTAGGCTATATACTCTGAATGCTGAGTAATACTTGGTGTGATAAACAGTGATGAACGTCAAGAAAGAAGTCCAGGTCTCGATTCAGTCAAAATAATTCACGAACACTTGACTGGTTCAAGTGCTTCACTAGACAGCTTCGGAGCTCTGAAGCTGAACTTTACAGAGCTGTTTGATTTCAATGTGTGAGGCGACCCAGTGACTGAAGGAGGGTTACCGTGTTGCTCTACCGTATAGCTAACTACACCCAGTGCTGTGTATTTCTGCTGTGTTTTCACTTCACAGTGTATATACACTAAGAGTGTTTTAATTCCTGTTTCAGCGACTGCAGTATCCTTGGCTGGTGGTGAACAGGTAATCATTAGCCTAAACCTTAAACCATATAATGTTTTATATAGAATATAGACACTTAATATACATTTGCAAAAAGTCCGCTGAGGGCGTAGATGAGTGCCAAAAGTCCGGTGAGAGCGTAGATAAGTGTTAAACGTCCGGTGAGGGCGTAGATAAGTGCCAAAAGTCCGGTGAGAGCGTAGATAAGTGCTAAACGTCCGGTGAGGGCGTAGATAAGAGTCAGTAGTCCGGTGAGAGCGTAGATAAGTGCCAAAAGTCCTTAAAGGGCGTTGGTAAGTGCCAAAAGTCCAGTGAGGGCGTAGATAAGTGCCAAAAGTGCGTTGAAAAGAGGTTCGTTCAAATAAGAATGAATGTGTATGTGTTAATGATAAGAGTCTTGGAGAGAAATGGTTTAATTAGTGCGTTGATTTGCGTTTAATGGGTTAAGTATTTCGATGAGCAGCTCGTTGAGTTCGTTAAGTGTAAATAACATCTCCATCCGGGCTCCCAGTACAACAGGGCTCCAGCTCCATCCGGGCTCCCGGTACAACAGGGCCCCAGCTCCATCCGGGCTCCCGGTACAACAGGGCCCCAGCACCATCCGGGCTCCCGGTACAACAGGGCCCCAGCTCCATCCGGGCTCCCGGTACACCAGGGCCCCACCACCATCCGGGCTCCCGGTACACCAGGGCCCCACCACCATCCGGGCTCCCGGTACACCAGGGCCCCACCACCATCCGGGCTGCCGGTACACCAGGGCCCCTCCACCATCCGGGCTCCCGGTACACCAGGGCCCCACCACCATCAGGCCTCCCGATACACCAGGACCCCACCACCATCCGGGCTCCAGGTACACCAGGGCCCCAGCACCATCCGGGCTCCCGGTACATCAGGGCCCCACCACCATCCGGGCTCCCAGTACACCAGGGCCCCACCACCATGCGGGCTCCCGGTACACCAGGGCCCCAGCACCATCCGGGCTCCCGGTACACCAGGGCCCCAGCACCATCCGGGCTCCCGGTACACCAGGGCCCCAGCACCATCCGGGCTCTCTGTACACCAGGGCCCCAGCACCATCCGGGCTCCCGGTACACCAGGGCCCCAGCACCATCCGGGCTCCCGGTACACAAGGGCCCCAGCACCATCCGGGCTCCCGATACACCAGGGCCCCAGCACCACCCGGGCACCCGGTACACCAGGGCCCAAGCTCCACCCGGGCACCCGGTACACCAGGGCCCCAGCACCATTCGGGCACCCGGTATACCAGGGCCCCAGCACCATCCGGGCACCCGGTATACCAGGGCCCCAGCACCATCCGGGAACCCGGTATACCAGGGCCCCAGCACCATCCGGGCCCCAGCGCCACCCGGTCTCCAGCGCCACCCGGTCTCCAGCGCCACCCGGTCTCCAGCGCCACCCGGTCTCCAGCGCCACCCGGTCTCCAGCGCCACCCGGTCTCCAGCGCCACCCGGTCTCCAGCGACACCCGGTCTCCAGCGCCACCCGGTCTCCAGCGCCACCCGGTCTCCAGCGCCACCCGGTCTCCAGCGCCACCCGGTCTCCAGCGCCACCCGGTCTCCAGCGCCACCCGGTCTCAAGCGCCACCCGGTCTCCAGCGCCACCCGGTCTCCAGCGCCACCCGGTCTCCAGCGCCACCCGGTCTCCAGCGCCACCCGGTCTCCAGCGCCACCCGGTCTCCAGCGCCACCCGGTCTCCAGCGCCACCCGGTCTCCAGCGCCACCCGGTCTCCAGCACCACACAGTCTCCAGCACCACCCGGTCTCCAGCACCACCCGGTCTCCAGCACCACCCGGATCCCAGCAGCACCCGGGCCCCAGCAACACCCGGGTCCCACAACCTCCCAGGCCCCAGCACCACCCTGGCTCCAGCACCACCCGGGCTCCAGCACCACCCGGGCTCCAGCACCACCCGGGCTCCAGCACCACCCGGGCTCCAGCACCACCCGGGCGCCAGCACCACCCCGGCGCCAGCACCACCCCGGCGCCAGCACCACCCTGTCGCCCGGGTGGCTACAAGGACTCATCCAGGAAAGGCGAGTTTTATTTTTGACTCCTGAAAAGATAATCTTATATTTGTGGCAGAATAAAATGGATCATAATATTTATAATTTATATTATAGTATAAGTGCTGAAGCTGTGGACTGAAAGATATACCTTAGGATATTTCGTAAATGTTATATTAGGTAAAGTTTGTCAGGAAACGCGACAAGTGTTTCCGGACGCGGATCTTAGTCATATGATGACGCTCAGCTGGAGCTTTTGGTCATCTGACAGAGACCTTCCCATGGCTTACCAGTCAATCCCTTTAAATATTATGGTTATTCGTAAAGGTGTGGGTTTTTTGTTATTACTGTTAATATTGGCAGAAGGTGCAGGAAGTGATGTATACTTGAGGATACTTCTCGAAAGTGTTGGTTGTAGGTCTGGTGATTAGTAAGAGACTTACGGTATTTTGACATTTTTTGGAGAAACTATTTCGCTCACCAGGAAATTGATTGTCATTGATGGACGAAACGTTTTCTTTCATTAATAAATCTTATTATATTTGCAGAAAACTGTCCAGCTCCTGAGGGAAAAGGTTTGTATTAATAAATATTGTTGTTTATGTTGCAGGTAAGTGACGTCCAGCTCCTCGAGGGACAGGTGAGGCAGCAGCATTAAGGTAAGTTCATGTTTTACACCAGTTTTCATTAAAGGGAATATATGCCAATATAGGTTTAACTGTACGACACCCCATCTTTCGTTTGTGAGACCCTCACCTCGAGGTTGGTTAAAAAAATTGGTATTTTTTTTCTCCCATGGACGGGGATATCCAAGATTTCATGACGCTGCCATGGCCAGGAATGTACTCCTTCAGTATTGTAAGTGGATGGGGACATCAAGGCCCCCCTCTTTCTGTTTAACTGAGATATTTAAACACTTCTGAGAGAGATTAGAATAGTGGTTTCCAAATATTTTGTCAATGATCCGAAATTTGAAATCACACAAGTTTCGCGACGCGAAAATTAATTGTCGTTAAATAATCGGCAAAGCTGGTTACGAATATGATCAAAAAATAAATTGAGAAAACCTTTTAGAGTTTAAAGCATCACCATCTTGAAATGCTGCAGTTGAGATCCAGTAATCTGCCAATGTTTGAATACAGTATCTCTGTATGGTCAAGCCGCACCTACAAGACAAATATCGTACTGTAGCAGTGTGTCATTATCGACAAGTCTCTTTGATGGGACTAGGAGATAATCCTTGACGCATCACAAGGCACACTCAACCCATGTTTGGGTGGCGACCCTGGGCCTTGACCCATCACAAGGCACACTCAACCCATGTTTGGGTGGCGACCATGGGCTTGTGAACTTCTGGTTTAGATCTTTGGAAAAGGAAAATCCAACATCTTGGTCCACACTGACCCAAGATCTCTGGCCGTACATGATTTCATGTCTTAAGTATAAGACAGTGTAAAATTAGCTGAACCAATTAATGAGGGTAATGTTTTGATATTATTAATGGAACCTCGGTACTCGAACAGCTCCCTACTCGAACAAATCTTAGCACTCGACCAAACAAACGCGACCTGGCAAAACTTCCCTGTAAACTAATTCGTGTTTCTTCGCATTTATTTCTTTTATTGTATAAATAAACCACCATAATTGGTTGGGAAGAATTTGTTCGAGACTCGAACGGATCGGTGCTCGAACAGCATTCAGGAATGAATTAAGTTCGAGTACCGAGGTTCCACTGTATATACTGAAGCCTGGAAGTGTTATCACAAAATCCTCCTCTTGGATATAATGGATTTGTAGCAGCAAATTATAAGCTGCAATAGAGATTTTTATGTTTTTGCAGGAATAGAATGTGACAGTGTTAATGAACAAAATTTATTCCACCATGATCAATGAATCAAGCTGAATTTTTTTTAATAGAATGAGTACAAACGGAAAAAAAGATCTGCAGTCTAGGGTTTTAATTAACAATTTACCCTTGCGCTTCCTAGGTGGTATTAATAGGCACCTTGTATCGCAGGATGGATTTAAGATCCTGGAGCCTAACGTTAATAACAAGTAGTTAAATTGGTATGTTAAGTTGTAAAATAAGTTAATTTTGTGTTATGATTGGCATCTTGTGTTACAGTAGTCAGTTAGAGAAGATCAAGGTGTCAGGTAAACAATGGAAACAAGTATGATAATATAAGAAAGTAATAAACGAGACGGGAGGTAGTAACTTCAAATTTAGGCCTGGAGTGAGCCACTACGTTTAGTGCTTTTGTGTGCAAGATGATAACACATGCTGGCACTGTCACTGTTGGGTAACAACAGTCTTATGGCCAGAGTTTTGGGTGTACTTTAGCTCCCTTATCTTTGTCATACGGCGTTGCTGACTTCTATCATGGCTGCTTTCAAACACATCAGTTTGCATTAATCGCTTGATTCCTCTTGATTTTGTCCTAGTGTTCAATATTGAACACAGGTGTAATATTGGGTGACACAGATGTAAACATATATTTGATCACGATCTCCGAGTTCCAGTGAATATGATGTTTCGTCTATGTACTTCCATTAGGAATGATGTAAACATCAGCCTTGTTAGTGGAAGTCTCTCTTCAGTACAGATTGTGGCGTTGCTAGCTGTTTTTCCAGTGGCTGACATTGCTAATGATACATTACAAGGTACGCGCTGCTGACTTGCAGAACAATGTATTTAGAACACCAGTTTGTTGTACTGTCGATGATAATTCCGTTTATAATTCTCGTAATTCTTCCTACAATCTGCGATGTAATGGAGAGAGTAGAGAAGCAACCTGAAGGGCTCTAACAGGTATTTTCTCTTAATTCTTGTTAAAACTTTACAAGAAGTATGCATACACAATGACATGCATTTCTACTCCACTCACCCAGTTCCTTCAGGAGTACTTGACTGCTGGATCCACCAACTGTATTAACCTCCTCTTTGAATCTAACCTGACTATCATTCTCTAGGCGTCATATAGCCCCTACGATTATAGCTCAGGACGGGACGTTACCAAAATAGTTACCAGTGCCAATTTCCAATTTTTGGCTGATAACTCTACTTTTCGGATCGTTATGTTAAATTTATAAGGAAATTATTTTTGCACAATGAGTGTTAAATAACACAGGATGGTTTATTATTAAATAACTTAATTTCTCTGACATGATGTTATTACTCATTACTTGGCCTGTTAAAATAGTTACCATCGGCTAAAGCCTTTGACAGCCTGTAGGGGTCGAGTCATAGCTCCTGGCCCCGCCTCTTCACTGACCACTACTTGGTCTCTCTCCCTTCGCCATGAGCTTTATCATACCTCTTCTTAAAGCTATGAATGGATCCTGCCTCCACTACATCGCTTCCCAAGCTATTCCACTCCCTGACCACTCTGTGACTGAAGAAATACTTCCTAACATTCCTGTGATTCATCTGAGTCTTCAACTTCCAGCTCTGCCCCCTTGTTTCTGTGTCCCATCTCTGGAACATTCTGTCTCTGTCCACCTTGTCAATTCCTCTCAGTATTTTATATGTTATCATGTTTCCCCTTTCTCTCCTGTCCTCCAGTGTCGTCAGGTCGATTTCCCTTAACCTCTCCTCGTAGGACATATCCCTTAGCTCCGGGACTAGTCGTCTTGCAAACCTTTGCAATTTCTCTATTTTCTTTGTGTTTGGCTAGGTGTGGGTTCCAAACTGGTGCTGCATACTCCAGTATGGGCCTAACGTACACAGTGTACAGGGTCCTGAACGATTCTTTATTATGATGTCGGAATGCTGTTCTTAGGTGTGTGTGTGTGTACTCAATGTACTCATTTGTGGATGAAGGGGTCGAGGCATAGCTCTTGGCCCTGCCTCTTCGCTGATCATTACTAGGCCCCACACCCGGCTCCAAGAGCTTTATCGTACCTCTTCTTAAAGCTGTGTATGGCTCCTGCCTGCACTCCATCATCCAAAAGATTGTTGCACTTCCTGACTACTCTGAAAAAATACTTTATAATATCCATAATATCAAGTTGTGATCCCTTGATGCTATGTTCCATCTTTGAAAAATCCTGTCGCTATCAACATTGTTAATTCCTCTCAGTATTTTATGTTATGTCCCCACTATCCCTCTATCCCTTCACATCAGGTTTCAAAAAATATATATATATATATATATATATATATATATATATATACAAGAAATAGCACCGGACCGAAGACTAACTATTGTGGAACCCCACTCGACACGTGTGCCCACTCTGACACCTCGTCAAGTACCAACTCTAGTTGAATCGTTTGTCACGTATTCCCTGATCCAATGCAGTGCATTCCCTGCTATTCTTACATGATCCTCTAGTTTTTGAGCCAGTCTCTTGTGTGGTACTGTGTGAAAAGACTTATTACAGCCCAATAAGATCCAGCCTACCCATCCCTCTCTCATGTCTTAATTTTATCACCTTGTCGAATTCTAGTAGGTTTGTGACACAGTATTTCCCATCGCTAAAGCCTTGATGGTTGTCATGTATGAGCCCATTCCTTTCTAGGTGATCCACCACTTTTCTTATGATAATTTCCTTGACTTTGAGGAGCTAGTTCCAAAATCTGCCCACGGAAATCTCTCTCTATGAAAGTAAAAGACTTGGCAGGTCGTGCAACATCTTCCCAATGAAAAGTAAGGGCGCCATGAGTTCGCTAAGAGACCTGTATACAAGTCAGTGACACTGGTCTATAGTTTAATGTTGCCTGCCTGACTCTCTCCTTAAAAATTGGGACTACATTTGCTGACTTGCACACGTCAGGCAGTTGCCCTGTTGCAATAGATTTAGAGGCACACAGTGCTTTGCTCCCTCTCTTAGGACCCATGGAGAGATATTATCTGGGCCCACGGCCTTAGAGGAATCTAGTTCACATAGCAGTTTCTTCTCGGTAGTGTGCAGTACCCTACTGTCTTGGCTTGGTGTAAGCCTTTCTGTCTCCAATGTGAATGCCTCACTAAATCTTGTGCTGAGCTTTTCACATCGTTCCTGGTCTCTGAGCTCTCCTCCTTCCTCAGCCTGATTATTTTGACTATTGTTTTCTTTCTGCTGTGGCTGTATAACGACGTTGGGTCAGATTTGGGTTTGTTTGCTATGATATTCTTGTATTATCACTGGGCGCCTCTCCTTATTCACATCTCGACTTCTTGTTTTCCTAAATCCTTTGCCTTCTACAATTTTTCCATTCTCTAGCACACTTGGGTTTAGCCTTTCTACAACTTCAGGTAAACCATGGGCTGACTCTGGTCTTCCCATTGTTTGTTGTCCTTTGCTACTTCCTCTATTCCCTGCACTTTGTTGGCACTTGTTACATCGGTTCATTTTCTGTTTTTTCCTCCATTTCTCTTTCCTACTACACCTCATGCAGGAATTGCCTCTTGCTTGTGTAGTCTAATTGTTTTAAGTTTGTTTTTTCCTCCTCGTGCTGCTTCACTCTCTAGTATTAACTCAACAAGGTATTCAAACTCAGGACCACGTGATCACTATTGCTGAGGGAAGTTTCGTGTGTTTCACCTGTCTAGAACTACTCAAGGTAAATAACAGGTCCAGCCTTGCTGTTGCATACCTCTCTTCTCTCCGTGATTGTACCTGTACTTCGAGTCTTCAACGGGACCTTGTTGCTGTGTCACATCTCTGAAACCTTTGTCCCTATCCCCCTGTCCATTACATCCAGTATTTTGTCCTCCAGTGTCGTGAGGTCGATTTCTTTTAACCTCTGCTCGTTGGACTGACGTGCTTGACCAGGTGTGGGTTCCATACTGGTGCTGCATACTCCAATATGGGCTTGACGTACACGGAATAGTCGTGAATGATTCCTTGCTAAGTTTTGCATGTGTGTGTGTATACTCACCTATATATGGTTGCAGGGGTCGAGTCATAGCTCCTGGCCCCGCTTCTTCACTGGTCGATACTAATTCACTCTCTCCCTGCTTTATGAGCTTTATCATACCTCTTCTTAAAGCTATGTATGGAACTTGCTTCCACTACTTCACTCTACAGATTATTCCACTTCCTGACAACTCTAAGGCTAAATAAATACTTCCTAACATCCCTATGACTCATCTGGGTTTTCAGCTTCCAATTGTGGCCCCTTGTTCCTGTATCCCATCTCTGAAACATTCGAGCCCTGTCCACCTTGTAAATTCCTCTTAGTATTTTGTACGTTATCATGTCCTCCCTGTCCCTCCTATCCTCTAGTGTCATCAGGTTGAGTTCCCTTAACCTCTCCTCATAAGACATACCTCTCAGTTCCGGGACTAATCGTGTTGCAAATTTTTTCACTTTCTCCAATTTCGTGACGTGTTTGACTAGGTGAGGGTTCCATACTGGCGCTGCATACTCCAGTATAGGCCTGACGTACACGGTGTACAATGTCGTGAATGACTCCTTACTCAGATGTCTAAACGCTAATCTCAGGTTTGCCAAGCGCCCATATGCTGCAGCAGTTATTTGATTGATGTGTACCTGAGGAGACATGTTCGTTATAATGCTTAACCCAAGATCCTTTTCTTTAAGTGACGTTTGCAGCCTTTGATTCCCTAACCTGTATGCCGTCTGCGGTCTTCCGTGTCCTTCCCCAATCTTCATGACCTTACACTTACTGGGTAGCCATTTGTTGGACCAGACTTGTAGCCTGTCCAGATCCCCTTGTAACCTTAACTGATCCTCCTCCGCTTGTATTCTCCTTATCAGTTTCACATCTTCAGCGATCAGTGACACTTCTGAATCTATTCCTTCCATCATGTCATTCACGAATACAAGAAACAGCACCGGACCTAGGACTGACCCTTGTGGAACCCCACCCTTCCCATGCGCAAACTCTGACACTTCATCACGTACCAACACTGTTTCCTTCCTGTCAGGTATTCCCTGATCCATTGCAGTGCTTTCCCTATTATTCCTGCCTGCCTGCTCTAATTTATCACCAGTCTCTTGTGTGGTACTGTGTCAAAAGCCTTCTTGCAGTCCAAAAAAGATGCAATCTACCCATCCCTCTCTCTCCTGTTTTACTTCTGTTACCTTATCGTAGAACTCAAGTAGATTTGTGACACAGGATTTCCCATCTCTGAAGCCGTGCTTATTTTCATGTATAAGCCCAATCTTTTCAATGTGTTCCACCACTCTTCTCCTGATGATCTTTTCTATGACTTTACATACAATACAAGTCAGTGACACTGATCTGTAGTTTAATGCTTCCTGTCTGTCTCCTTTCTTAAAAATTGGAACTACATTTGCTGTCTTCCATGCCTCAGGCAATTGCTCAGTTTCGATAGATTTAATAAAGATTGCTGCAAGCGGCACACACAGTTCCTCTGCTCCCTCTCTCAGTATCCATGAATATATGTTATCTAGGCCCACCTCCTTTGAGGTATCTAGTTCACCTAGCAGTTTCTTCTCTTCTACCTTGGTTATGTGTATTGTGTCCAGCACCTGCTGGTGCACCCTACCTCCACGGTTTGCTAGAAGCATTCCTGTCTCTATTGTGAATATTTCTCTAAATCTTGTGTTCAGTTCATCACATACTTCCTGGTCACTCTTTGTGAGCTCCCCTCCTTCTTTCCTCAGCCTTGTTACCTAGTCCTTGACTGTTGTTTTTCTCCTAATGTGACTGTATAACAACTTTGGTATTGCTTCTATGTCTCTCTCCTTATCCCAGCATATTCGTTTCTGGTTCTTCTGTTCAACTCCTTGTTTTCTTGAGTCCTTTGCCTTCTATACCTTTTCCATGCTCTAGCACACTTGGCTTTGGCCTCTTTGCACCTCCAGTTAAACCATGGGCTCACTCTGGTTTTATAATTTTTTTCTGTTACCCTTTGGTATGATCTTTTCCTCTGCCTCCCTGCACTTAGTGGTCACTAGTTGCATCATTTCATTTACTGTCTTTCCCTCTAGTTATCTTTCCCACTGCACTTCATGCAGGAAACTTCTCATTCCTATGCAGTCCTCTTTTTTGAAGTTTGGCTTCTCTCGTTGTTCTCGTGCTGCTACATTCTCCATTTGTAACTCTACAAGGTATTCAAAACTCAGGACATCATGATCACTAGCACCAAGGGGTCTTTCATGTGTAATATCCCCTATGTATGAACAATTCAAGGTGAATATGAGATCCAGACTTGCTGCAACATCCTCCCCTCTCTCTCTCTGGCTGTATGCCTAACATGTTGGTGCATGAAGTTCTTCAATACAGTCTCCAACATCTTAGCCCTACATGTTTCTGGTCCCCCATGTAGCTCTAGGTTTTCCCAGTCAATCTCTTTATGACTGAAATCCCCCATTATGAGTAATTTTGTCCTACCCACATGAGCCCTCCTGGCCACTTCCGCTAGTGTATTCACCATTGCTCTATTGTGCACATCATACTCTTGTCTTAGTCTCCTACTGTTCAGTGGTGGGTTATACATCACTGCTATCATCACCTTTGGACCCCCAGTCTGAAGTGTTCTACAATGAGGTCGTCTGTTTCCCTTCTGTCCATTCCTCCCGTTTCCTCAAAACTTCATTGTTTTTTGATGAGCAGTGCTCTCCTCCCCTCTGTTTCTCTGTCTTTCCTCAGGATCTGATATCAGGTGGAAAGATGCATCTGTTATCATCCCTGTATTTTTATCTCTGTTAGTCTATGATATCAGGTGATGCATCAATTATTCGTCCTCACTCTTCACTTTATTATTCCATCTGCATTGGTGTACCATACCTTTAGCTTCCTTTCCATTACTGTATTTTGGGAGATGGAAGGAAGGTGAGTGTAGGCAGGGAGAATATTATGGGAGCCTGTGATTGTGAAATTAGTGGGTTTGTTTGTGGTTATTGTGTTTGGTTGATATGTTGTGATAGTGGTTGAGGGTTTCATAAGCATGTTTTGATGTTCCTTAAAAGCTGAGCTTTCCTGTCTGTCGTTGCCTGTCCTGTCTCTTTTCTTCCACTGGTTTCGTCTTGCTCTTACTTTCAGTTGTTCCCTTTCTTTTCGTGTTCTGTCTCGATTGAGGTACTCTTGTTTTGTCAGGGTATGGGTGAAAGGTGTGGCTGATGACTCAGACGAGGGGGGGTTCTTCATCCTGGGTTCAGGTGTTTTCCGAAGGGGGTTTTGCCCTACCTCAAGGTCCTGGGGTTTTGTTTAGGTAGTTTTTTGTTTTTTGACGTTCCACACTTTATAGATGCTTTGTTTGTCCAATGAGTTACCTGGGAAAATTGTGATCATATTCTCATGTTTTGATTTGAAGTAGGGTTACTTTTTGCATCATAATTTATTAATATTCTTTAGGGTGTCGTATTACGGCAATGTTAGTTCCTGTTTTTACTGGATTTTACCTATATTAATGATTTTTTGTGCGCCTGCCTTGTGGTGTGGCTACTGATGTATCTGCAGATGTGTTCTTGTATTGGTGTATTGATTTCCGCTTCCTGTATGTTGTGTCCTTTTTTAATTAAAAGGATAAACCCATCATAAGTGTACCCAGTTTTCTATGTTCTCACATTGTGTTGTTTTTATATGAATTTTTCACTAAAGATGAATGTGCATTGTAATGTATTAGGATTGTTACACGAGTTTCTATTAGTTATAATGTTTTGGTATATTTTTCTTGTGCAGGATTGTATATGTATGTTCAGGGTTAGTTTTAAAAGGGGTTTTGGTTATGTGTCCTCACGATATTTTGGAGATAACTGATATTTTTTGGGTTAATGTATATAAAGAATTATCATGGTTTAAGTGATTTTCTAGTCATCATGTATGTACGTCATAGGTCGTGTTTAGGTACGGAGCTGAAGTTTAGTGACTATGTATATTACTGGGTTAGGTTTTTTTGAAGTGTGTTCAACGTATTGACATGGTATGTGCACTTGTACGTGGAGATGTAAGCAAAACCTTTGTACCAGTTTAGCACAGATGTGACGGACGTGGTAGTAGCAGGTTGAGGGGGGTATGAATTTATATCAAGTTGAAAGTCTTGGTTTTTTGGGGGTCATTAAACCTTGTTAATGTTTATCTTACGTATAAGTAAGCATAAGTTTTATTTTGTTCTTTGGTTTGAAGGTTTTACTTATGCAATAGGGTTTTTATTTAGTATGTATTATGTGCTGTTTAAATATCATATTTGTTCTAGGAGAGCACCTTATAACCTTGTTTATGGTGGCTGGTGAATGTTTTCTTTTATCCTGTTAAAGGTAACGGTTTTGAAATACTAATAAGAGAGTCCTTTATGAGAGTATATTTCCAGTTTTTTTGTAAAATTGTATAATATGTTTTTAAATAAAAAATAAAAAAATATCCCTGTGGTTCATCTGAGTCTTCAACTTCCAACTGTGTCCCCTTGTTGCTGTGTCCCATCTCTGGAACATTATGTCTCTGTCCACCTTGTCGATTCCTCTCAGTATCTTATATGTCGTTATCATATCCCCTCTATCTCTCCTGTCTTCCAGTGTCGTCAGGTCAATTTCTTGTGTGAGTGTGTTTGTGTGAGTGTGTTTGTGTGAGTGTGTTTGTGTGAGTGTGTGAGTGTGTTTGTGTGAGTGTGTTTGTGTGAGTGTTTGTGTGAGTGTGTTTGTGTGAGTGTGTTTGTGTGAGTGTGTTTGTGTGAGTGTGTTTGTGTGAGTGTTTGTGTGAGTGTTTGTGTGAGTGTGTTTGTGTGAGTGTGTTTGTGTGAGTGTGTTTGTGTGAGTGTGTTTGTGTGTGTGTGTTTGTGTGAGTGTGTTTGTGTGAGTGTGTTTGTGTGAGTGTGTTTGTGTGAGTGTGTTTGTGTGAGTGTGTTTGTGTGAGTGTGTTTGTGTACTCACCTATTTGTACTCACCTATTTGTACTCACCTATTTGTGGTTGCAGGGGTCGAGTCATAGCTCCTGGCCCCGTCTCTTCACTGATTGCTACTAGGTCCTCTCTCTCCCTGCTCCATGAGCTTTATCAAACCTAGTCTTAAAACTATGTATGGTTCCTGCCTCCACTATGTCGCTTTCTAAGCTATTCCACTTCCTGACAACTCTATGACTGAAGAAATACTTCCTAACATCCCTTTGACTCATAGGAGTCTTCAACTTCCAATTGTGACCCCTTGTTTCTGTGTCCCCTCTCTGGAACATCTTGTCTCTGTCCACCTTATCTATTCCTCGCAGTATTTTATATGTCGTTATCATGTCTCCCCTAACCCTCCTGTCCTCTAGTGTCGTCAGGCCGATTTCCCTTAACCTTTCTTCGTAGGACAATCCCCTTAGCTCTGGGACTAGTCTTGTTGCAAACCTTTGCACTTTCTCTAATTTCTTGACGTGCTTGACCAGGTGTGGGTTCCAAACTGGTGCTGCATACTCCAATATGGGCCTGACGTATATGGTATACAGAGTCTTGAATGATTCCTTAGTGAGGTATTGGAACGCTATTCTTAGGTTTGCCAGCCGCCCGTATGCTGCAGCAGTTATCTGATTGATGTGTGCCTCAGGAGATGTGCTCGGTATTATACTCACCCCAAGATCTTTTTCTTTGAGTGAGGTTTGCAGTCTTTGGCCACCTAGACTATGCTCTGTCTGCGGTCTTCTTTGCCCTTCCCCGATATTCATGACTTTACATTTGGCAGGGTTAAATTCAAGGAGTCTTTCTAGGTGCTCCACCACTCTCCTCCTGATGATCTTCTCCATGACTTTGCATACTATACACGTCAGTGACACAGGTCTGTAGTTTAATGCCTCGTGTCTGTCTCCTTTCTTAAAAATTGGGACTACATTTGCCATCTTCCATGCCTCAGGTAGTTGCCCAGTTTCAATGGATGTGTTGAAAATTTGTGTTAGTGGCACACACAACATCTCTGCTCCCTCTCTAAGGACCCAAGGAGAAATGTTGTCCGGTCCCACCGCTTTTGAGGTATCGAGTTCACATAGCAGCTCCTTCACCTCCTCCTCGGTTGTGTGTATTTCATCCAGCACTTGTTGGTATACCTCCCTATTCTGAATTCCTGGAGTCCTTCCTGTCTCCTGTGTAAATACTTCTTTAAATCTCATGTTGAGCTCCTCACATACCTCTTGGTCGTTTATTGTGAACTCCCCACCTTCCTTTCTCAGCCTGATTACCTGGTCCTTGACTGTTGTTTTCCTCCTGATGTGGCTATACAACAGCTTCGGGTCAGACTTGACTTTTGATGCTATATCATTTTCATATTGTCGCTGAGCCTCCCTTCTTACCTTTGCATATTCGTTTCTGGCTCTTCGGCTAATCTCTTTATTTTCCTGGGTCCTTTGTCTTCTGTACTTTTTCCATTCTCTATTACACTTACTTTTTGCCTCCCTACACCTCTGGGTGTGAGTGTGTTTGTGTGAGTGTGTTTGTGTGAGTGTGAGTGTGTGAGTGTGTGAGTGTGTGAGTGTGTGAGTGTGTGAGTGTGTGAGTGTGTGAGTGTGTGAGTGTGTGAGTGTGTGAGTGTGTGAGTGTGTGAGTGTGTGAGTGTGTGAGTGTGTGAGTGTGTGAGTGTGTGAGTGTGTGAGTGTGTGAGTGTGTGTGTTTGTGTGAGTGTGTGTTTGTGTGAGTGTGTGTTTGTGTGAGTGTGTGTTTGTGTGTGTGTTTGTGTGAGTGTGTGTTTGTGTGAGTGTGTGTTTGTTTGTGTGTGTTTGTGTGAGTGTGTGTTTGTGTGTGTGTGTGTGTGTGTGTGTGTGTGTGTGTACTCACCTAATTGTGGTTGCAGGGGTCGAGACTCAGCTCCTGGCCCCGCCTCTTCGCTGTCCGCTACTGGGTCTCTGCTCTCCCTGCTCCATGAGCTTTATCATACCTTGTCTTAAAACTATGTATGGTTCCCACCTCCACTATATCGTTCGCTAGACTATTCCACTTCCTGACTACTCTATGGCTGAAGAAATGCTTCCTAACATCTCTTTGACTCATCTGAGTCTTCAGCTTCCAGTTGTGCCCCCTTGTTTATGTGTTCCCTCTCTGGAACATCCTGCCACTATCTACCTTATCGATTCCCCGCAGTATTTTGTATGTCGTTTACATGTCTCCTCTAACCCTTCTGTCCTCCAGTGTTGTTAGTCCTATTTCCCTCAACCTTTCTTCATAGGACAGTCCCCTGAGTTGTGGAACTAGCCTTGTCGCAAACCTTTGCACGTTCTCTAATTTCTTGACGTGCTTGACCAGGTGTGCGTTCCAGACTGGTGCTGCATACTCTAGTATGGGCCTGACGTACACGGTGTACAGTGTCTTTAACGATTCCTTGTTAAGGTAACGGAACGCTAATCTTAGGTTTGCCAGTCGCCCATATGCTGCCGCAGTTATCTGGTTGATGTGTGTTTCCGTAGACGTGCTTTGCGTTATACTCACCCGAAGGTCTTTCTCCTTAGATGAGGTTTGTAGCCTTTGTCCACCTAGCTTGTACTCTGTCAGCAGTCTTCTTTGCCCTTCCCCGATCTTCATGACTTTACATTTGGCAGGGTTAAATTTAAGGAGCCAGTTACTGGACCAGGCTTGTAGCCTGTCCAGGTATCTTTGTAGTCCTGCCTGATCCTCGACTGATTTAATTCTTCTCATTAACTTCACATCATCTGCAAACAGGGACACTTCTGAGTCTATCCCTTCCGTTATGTCATTCACATATACCAAAAACAGTACAGGTCCTAGGACTGACCTTTGTGGAACCCCACTCGTCACAGGTGCCCACTCTCACACCTCGTCACGTACCATGACTCGTTGTTGCCTCCCTGTCAGATATTCTCTGATCCAGTGCAGTGCCTTTCCTGTTACGTGTGCCTGATCTTCTAGCTTTTGCATTAACCTCTTGTGAGGAACTGTGACGAACGGCTTCTTGCAGTCCAAGAAAATGCAGTCTATCCACCCCTCTCTCTCGTGTCTTACTTCTGTTACCTTGTCATAAAACTCCAATAGGTTTATGACACAGGATTTCCCTTCCCTGAAACCGTGCTGGTTGTCGTTTATAAGCTTGTGTCTTTCTAGGTGCTCCACCACTCTCCTCCTGATGATGATCTCCATGACTTTGCATACTGGAAAATAAACACATAAGCAGTATAATGTGATCCTTTATTGACAACGTTTCGCCCACACAGTGGGCTTTATCGAGTCACAGACAGATCTACCTGGAAAATGAGCAACATGGAGATATATATAGGGTACAGTCAGGTGGAGAATGCTGGGTCAGGTGGAGGCTGCATGTGAGTCTTAAAGTAGTGTGATAGTTAAAAACATAGTGTGACTAAGGACCTGCAGTGTACCATTCTTGAGTTCTAGGTGGGATAGCGTTGAAGAAGTTTCTTGGGCAATAGGTTCAGCTATGTTGTAGACCGTTGTTCTGGTTGGTTGTTGGATATCAGATGAGTGATGATTCTAGGATTCTTCGGTTTTGCGTGTTGTCTTCTTGGCGATGAGTCTTGCGTTTCTGTAGTTGATTAAATGGTTGTGTAAATTTGGGTTTGTTGAACACAGGCATTTCAGTCGTCAGATTGCCTGCGTACTGGTGTTCTGAAATGCGTGTTTTAGGTCTCTGGATGTTTCGCAACGTATAATTGCAGCCATTCAAGGGATTGTGTATCCCTGCCGTGGATTAAGCTTTTCCTGTCTGTTACTGGTAATGTCCTTGATGGTGGTGGATGTGGAGGTGGATACTGGAATGAGGTCTTAGAAAATGTTGGAAACTTGTTTGGAAATGGAGTTGGTGGGAAGGACTATGTATCTCTTCTAGCAGTGTCTTCTCGGGTGTGTTGAAGATGTTTAATGCCCTGTCTGATCCTAATGAAGTGACGAGAATGAGTTTAAAACTTGTTGGGACATTCTTCTTCAAGGAACTCACTGCTGCAGATTCTGAGTGCGCGAGGAAAAAGCCTATAACACGTTTAATTTTGGTGCGGGTGAGAGTAAAGGGAAAGATCGTGTTGATTGGTAGGTTCGATAGCTTTAACGAAGTCATGGTCAGCTTTGAGAAGAACATCAAGGAAAAGGAAGATGTTGTCGACTTCTTCTTCCAGGACTGATTGATGGCTCAACCTGGTTGAGTTCGTGTTGGAGCAAAGTGAACTGGAAGATGAAGTCGTCACATAACGAAGCCAGGTGACAGAAGAGGTAATAGTCACCGGCTTCGTTATGTTGACGACATTATCATAACTCAGACGCTTCAACGTTCAAGTTCTCCAACACGAACTCCAACCAGGTTGAGCCATCAATCCAGTTTACCTAGAAGAAAAGTCGACAACACTCTTCCTTTCCTTGATGTTCTTCTCTGCAAAGCGACCATGAATTCGTTTTAAAGTCTATCGAAAACCTCCAATCAACACGATCTTCCACTTTACTCACCACGACCCAAAATTAAACGTGGTGTAATTATAGCTTTTTCTGCGGGATCTGCGCAGTGAGTTCCTTGAAGAAGAATGCTCCTCATTGAAGTTTCCAAACTCACTATTCTCGTCACTTCATTGAGACTGCAACGACGGGCATTAAACATCTTCAAACACCCAGAAAGCAGAGAAGGACATGTCCTTCCCCCAACCCATTTCCAAACAAGAACATTTTTCTAAGACCTCATTCCAGTATCCACCTCCCATCCACCACCATCAGGACATTACCAGTAACAGACAGGAAAAGCTTCAATCCACGGCAGGGGATACACAATCCCTTGTAATGGCTGCGCAAATTATACGTTGGCGAACATCCAGAGACCTACAAACACGCATTTCAGAACACCAGTACGCAGAATCTGACGACTCAAGAAATGCCTGTGTTCAACACCGAAATTTACACAACCATTTAATCAACTACAGAAATGCAAGACTCATCGCCAAAGAAGACAACACGCAATACCGAAGAATCCTAGAATCATCACTCATCTGTATATCCAACAACTTCAACCAGAACAACGGCTTCTACAACATAGCTGAACCTATTGCCAAGAAACTTCTTCAACGCTATCCCACCTAGAACTCAAGAATGGTACACTGCAGGTCCTTAAGTCACACTATGTTTTTAACTATCACACTACTTTTTAAAACTCACATGCAGTTTCTCCACCTGACCCAGCATTCCACCTGACTGTACCTCTATAAAATCTCCCTGTTGCTCATTTTCCAGGTAGATCTGTGCAGACTTCGATAAAGCCACTTGTGGGCGAAACGTTGTCAATAAAGGATCACATTATACTGCTTATGTGTTTATTTTTCCATTGTGTCGGTATTTTATACCATTTATTTCCATCGACTTTGCATACTATACAGTCAGTGACACAGGTCTGTAATTTAATGCCTCATGTCTGTCTCCTTTCTTAAAATTTGGGACTACATTTGCCATCTTCCACACCTCCAGGTAGTTGCCCAGTTTCAATGGAAGTGTTGAAGATTTTCTTAGTGGCACACTCAACATCTCTGCTCCTCTCTAAGGACCCACGGAGAAATGTTGTCAGGTCCCACGCTTTTGTGTGTGTGTGTGTACTCATTTGTACTCACCTATTTGTGGTTGCAGGGGTCGATTCAAGCTCCTGGCCCCGACTCTTCACTGATTGCTACTAGGTCCTCTCTCCCTGCTCCATGAGCTTTATCAAACCTCGTCTTAAAACTATGTATGGTTCCTGCCTCCACTAGTCGCTTTCTAGGCTATTCCACTTCCTGACAACTCTATGACTGAAGAAATACTTCTAACATCCCTTTGACTCATAGGAGGCTTCAACTTCCAATTGTGACCCCTTGTTTCTGTGTCCTCTCTGGAACATCTTGTCCTGTCACCTTATCTATTCCTCGCAGTATTTTTATATGTCGTTATCATGTCTCCCTAACCCTCCTGTCCTCTAGTGTCGTTAGGCCGATTTCCCTTAACCTTTCTTCGTAGGACAATCCCCTTAGCTCTGGGACTAGTCTTGTTGCAAACCTTTGCACTTTCAATTTCTTGACGCTTGACAAGGTGTGGGTTCCAAACTGGTGCTGCATACTCCAGTATGGGCCTGACGTATATGGTGTACAGAGTCTTGAATGATTCATTGGAACGCTATTCTTAGGTTTGCCAGCCGCCCGTATTCTGCAGCAGTTATCTGATTGATGTGTGCCTCAGGAGATGTGCTCGGATTATACTCACCCCAAGATCTTTTTCCTTGAGTGAGGTTTGCAGTCTTTGGCCACCTAGACTATACTCTGTCTGCGGTCTTCTTTGCCCTTCCCCGAACTTCATGACTTTACTTTTGGGACAGGGTTACATTCAAGGAGCCAGTTACTGGACCAGGCTTGTAGCCTGTCCAGGTCTCTTGTAGTCCTGCCTGATCCTCGACTGATTTAATTCTTCACAATTCATCATCGCAAACAGGGACACTTCTGAGTCTATCCCTTCCGTTATGTCATTCACATATACCAAAACAGTACAGGTCCTAGGACTGACCCTTGTGGAACCCCACTCGTCACAGGTGCCCACTCTGACACCTCGTCACGTACCATGACTCGTTGTTGCCTCCCTGTCAGATATTCTCTGATCCACTGCAGTGCCTTTCCTGTTATGTGTGCCTGATCCTCTATCTTTTGCATTAACCTCTTGTGAGGAACTGTGTCGAACGCCTTCTTGCAGTCCAAGAAAATGCAGTCTATCCACCCCTCTCTCTCGTGTCTTGCTTCTGTTACCTTGTCATAAAACTCCAGTAGGTTTGTGACACAGGATTTTCCTTCCCTGAAACCGTGCTGGTTCTCGTTTATAAGCTTGTGTCTTTTAGGTGCTCCACCACTCTCCTCCTGATGATCTTCTCCATGACTTTGCATACTATACACGTCAGTGAGGACATGATCGAGGTATATAAGTGGAAGATGGGTATTAATAAGGGATATAAATTGTCTTTATCCTCAAGAGAGACCGCAAAATGGATTCAAATTGGATAAGTTTAGATTTAGAAAGGATATAGGAAAATATTGGTTTGGAAATAGGTAGTTGATGAGTGGAACAGTCTGCCTAGTAGGGTCATTGAAGCTAGGACCTTGGGTAGTTTCAAATTTAGGTTGGATAAATTCATGAGTGAGAGGTTGGATTTGAGTGGGACTCGCACTTGAGTTAATAGAATCTTCAAAGCTTATTTCTTGGGTAGAATTGAAAATTAGGTTGGGCAATTATTCTGTTAGTGGATGGATTGTGAAGGACCTGCCTAGTATGGGCCAACAGACCTGCTGCAGTGTTCCTCCTTTCTTATGTTCTTATGTTCTTATGTGACACAGGTCTGTAGTTTAATGCCTCGTGTCTGTCTCCTTTCTTAAAATTGGGACTACATTTGCCATCTTCCACGCCTCAGGTAGTTGCCCAGTTTCAATGGATGTGTTGAAGATTTGTGTTAGTGGCACACACAACATCTCTGCTCCTCTCTAAGGACCCACGGAGAAATGTTGTCCGGTCCCACCGCTTTTGAGGTATCGAGTTCACATAGCAGCTTCTTCACCTCCTCCTCGGTTGTGTGTATTTCATCCAGCACTTGTTGGTATACCTCCCTATTCTGAATTCCTGGAGTCCTTCCTGTCTCCTGTGTAAATACTTCTTTAAATCTCATGTTGAGCTCCTCACATACCTCTTGGTCGTTTCTTGTGAACTCGCCACCTTCCTTCCTCAGCCTGATTACCTGGTCCTTGACTGTTGTTTTCCTCCTGATGTGGCTATACAACAGCTTCGGGTCAGACTTGACTTTTGATGCTATATCATTTTCATATTGTCGCTGGGCCTCCCTTCTTACCTGTGCATATTCGTTTCTGGCTCTTCGGCTAATAAGAACATAAGAACATAAGAAAGGAGGAACACTGCAGCAGGCCTGTTGGCCCATACTAGGCAGGTCCTTCACAATCCATCCCACTAACAGAATATTTGCTCAACCCAATTTTCAAAGCTACCCAAGAAATAAGCTTTGACAATTCTACCCACTCATGCGCGAGTCCCACTCAAATCCAACCCCTCTCACTCATGAATTTATCCAACCTAAATTTGAAACTACCCAAGGTCCTAGCTTCAATAACCCTACTAGGTAGACTGTTCCACTCATCAACTACCCTATTTCCAAACCAATACTTTCCTATATCCTTTCTAAATCTAAACTTATCTAACTTGAATCCATTATTGCGGGTCTCTCTTGGAGAGATATCCTCAAGACCTTATTTATATCCCCTTGTTAATACCCATTTTCCACTTGTATACCTCGATCATGTCTCCCTCATTCTACGTCTTACAAGTGAATGTAATTTTAGGTCTTCAATCTTTCTTCGTAAGGAAGATTTCTAATGCTATGTATTAATTTAGTCATTCTACGCTGAATGTTTTCTAACGAATTTATGTCCATTCTGTAATATGGAGACCAGAACTGAGCTGCGTAATCTAGGTGAGGCCTTACTAATGATGTATAAAGCTGTAATATAACCTCTGGACTTCTGTTGCTAACACTTCTTGATATAAATCCCAGTAATCTATTTGCCTTATTACGTACGCTTAGGCATTGCTGTCTTGGTTTAAGGTTGCTGCTTACCATCACCCCAAGTCCTTCTCGCAATCTGTATGGCTAAGTTCTACGTTATTTAACTTATAAGTGCTTGGGTTATGGACACTCCCGAGCTTCAGAACCTTGCATTTATCTACATTGAACTGCATCTGCCACTTTTCTGACCACGAATTAAGTTTGTCTAAATCTTCCTGAAGTTCTATGACATCTATGTTTGAATCAATTATCCTACCTATCTTCGTGTCGTCGGCGAATTTGCTCATATCACTAGTAATTCCCTCATCAAGGTCATTGATATATTTTTAAATAACAATGGGCCTAAGACTGATCCCTGTGGAACACCACTTGTTACAAGTCCCCATTCGGATTTAACCCATTTATGCACACTCTCGCTTCCTATTGGTGAGCCATGACTGATCCATGACAGCACTTTTCCCCAATGCCATGAGCTGCCACTTTCTTTAACAGTCTCTGGTGCGGTACTCTATCAAAGCCTTACTAAAGTCTAAATAAACAATATCGAATTCTTTATCGTGATCAACAGCCTCAAAAGCTTTACTGAAGAAGGTTAATAAATTAGATAGGCAGGAACGGCCCCTCGTGAATCCATGCTGGGTATCATTAATCAAATTATGGTTATCTAGATGGCTTCTAATAATATCAGCTATAATTGACTCTAGTAATTTGCCTACAATTGAGGTCAGGCTTATTGGCGGTAGTTTGACGGTAGTGACTTGTCCCTGCTTTAAAATAGGAATTACATTAGCCATCTTCCACATATCAGACACTACACCTGTTTGAAGAGAAAAATTTAAAAAATGTTAGATATTGGTTCACAGAGTTCCATTTTGCATTCCTTAAGAACCCTTGCAAAAGCTCATCAGGACCCGGCGATTTATTTTGTTTCAGTCGGTTCAGCTGTTTCATAATCATTTCGCTAGTGACTGTGATATTACATAATTTATCTTCTTCTGGGCCTCTGTAAAAATTAATTACTGGGATATTATTAATGTCTTCCTGTGTGAAACCGAGAGAAAATAATTATTAAAAATAGAGCACATATCATTCTCCTTGTCAGTAAGATGCCCAAAGTTATTTTTAAGGGGACCTATCTTATCCCTAACTTTTGTTCTATAAACCTGGAAAAACTTTTGGGTTAGTTTTTGAATCCCTAGCAACTTTAATTTCATAGTCCCGTTTAGATTTTCTTATTCCCTTTTAACGTCCCTCTTAATGTCAGTATACTGATTTATAAGATGACCTCACCTCTTTTTATGCGCCTATAAATTCCTTTCTTCTGCCCTAAAAGATATTTGAGCCTATTATTCATCCATTTTGGGTCATTTCTACTTGATCTAATTTCTTTATATGGGATAAATGTTCTTTGGGCAGCCTGTATAGTGTCAAGAAAACTGACATATTGATACTCTCTTCTTCACCCCAGTCCACAGTTGATAAGTGTTCTCTAAGTCCATTATAATCTGCTAAGCGAAAATCTGGGACCATTACTGAATTATCCCTACTATCATACATCCATTCAATGCTAAAGGTAATTGACTTGTGGTCGCTTGAGCCGAGTTCCTCTGTAATTTCTAAATTATTAACAAGGGTTTCCTTGCTTGCCAGAACCAAGTCAAGTAGGTTATTTACCTTGTAGGTTCTGTTACAAACTGCTTCAAAAGCAATCCTGAACTACTTCTAAAAAGTCGTTAGATTCTAAATTCCCTGTCATGAAATTCCAATCAATCTGACTAAAGTTAAAGTCCCCTAGAATTACTACGTTATCGTGTCTTGTGGCCTTAACAATTTCCTCCCAAAGTAGTCTCCTTGTTCCCTATCTAAGTTTGGAGGACGGTAAATCACGCCTAAAATCAATTTTTCACACCCTCTGAAAATTCTATCCAGACAGACTCTGTATGTGTTAATTCAGACTTTATACCCGTTTTTATGCAACAATTTAAATGATCACGGACATAGAGTGCCACCCCACCCCCTTTCCCGATACTTCTGTCTACTTGGAACAATTTAAAACCCTGAATGTGACATTCGGCAGGCAAGTCCCGATTTTTCATATTAAACCATGTCTCAGTTATTGCAAAACATCAATATTACCCGTACTTGCAACTAATCTCAACTCGTCCATCTTATTCCTAGCACTACGACTATTGGTGTAATATATATTTAGAGACCCTCCTTTCTTTTACCCTTCCTGCTCATCTCTGTTTTTCCACTATACCTATTACTGTCCTTGTCATCTAGTGTCACTAGCTTTCCACTATCCACCTTATTCTGCCTATTACTAGTTCTCCTACAACTTATAATATTACTACACTGGGACTTCTCTGTTTTCCCCAAAACCCATACCACTAACTATTTCTAGTTTAAAGCCCTAACAGCTCCCTCCACTGCAGTTGCCAGTGCCCCCACCCCAGACCTGGATAAGTGAACCCCATCCCTGGCATACATGTCATTTCTGCCATAGAAGAGGTCCCAGTTATCAATGAATGTTACTGAATTTTCCTTACAGTATTTGTCCAGCCAGCAATTGACACCAATTGCCCTGGACAGCCATTCATTTCCAACTCCTCTCCTTGGCAAAATACCACATATGACAGGGTTCCCACCCTTCTTCCTAATTATGTCTATTGCTGACCTAAACCTGCTAGTCAGGTCCTCACTCCTACGTCTGCCAACATCGTTGCCTCCAGCACTGAGACAGATAATAGGATTGCTCCCATTACCTCTCATGATGTCGTCCAGACGGCTAACAATATCCTCCATCCCAGCCCCAGGAAAGCAAACCCTCTGTCTCCTACTCCTATCAATCAAACAGAAATCCCTATCCATGTACCTAACCTGACTGTCCCCAACAACAACAATGTTTTTTCCTGGGTCCTTTGTCTTCTGTACTTTTTCCATTCTCTATTACACTTAGTTTTTGTCTCCCTACACCTCTGGGTGAACCAAGGACTCGTTCTGGTCTTCCCATTACTTCTGTTTCCCTTGGGGACAAACCTCTCCTCTGCCTCTTTGCATTTGGTTGTCACATATTCCATCATTTCTTTTACTGGTTTTCCTGCCAATTCTCTCTCCCACTGAACGTCTTGTAGGAAGTTCCTCATGCCTGTGTAGTCCCCCCTTTTGTAGTTTCGTTTCTCCCTTCCTATTCCTGCTTCCCTCTCCACTTGCAGCTCAACTATATAATCAAAACACAGAACCAAATGATCACTAGCTCCAAGGGGCCTTTCATACGTGATATCCTCGATGTCCGAACTACTCAAGGTGAATACTAGGTCCAGTCTTGCTGGATCATCCCTACCTCTCTCTCTGGTAGTGTCTCTAACATGTTGATGCATGAGGTTTTCCAGTACCACATCCATCATCTTGGCTTTCCATGATTCAGGACCCCTGTGGGGCTCCTTGTGATTGAAATCACCCACAACTAGTAACTTTGCTCTCCCCATGTGGGCTCTTCTAGCTACCTCGGCTAGTATGTCTACCATTGCACTGTTGCTCTCGTCGTATTCTTCTCTTGGCCTCCTGCAGTTCTGTGGCGGGTTGTACATTACAGTTTTAGTTTGATATCTTTATTATGCACCCCATACCCATCCTGTGGGCGGTAGTCAAAAGATTACAGAGGTACATAATGGGTCCAGGGACTGGACCTCAAAGTTTGATAGCTGAGCAAGTTACAAAGGTAATGAACTCAGATGGTCACAATCATGACAAGTTACAAAGGTATTTGCAGATTACAGAGGTATATATAGGGTCCAGAGACTGGGCCCCAAAGTTTTGATAGCTGAACAACGTACAATGGTAATGAATTCACTAGTAACAAGGTAATGAATCATGTAAGTAAATTTACTTACGTCTGTACATGGTTGCACTCATGAACAAATTATAAAGCAATGAGCAATCTATTAGTCTACACCCAGCCACAACTGTAATGAGTTATTGGTGCAAATTTTAATTGTTGGGTCTCACACACACACACATATACATATACACATACATATACACACACACACACATACATGTACATTACAGCAATTACCACCTTATGGCCCTCAGACTGAATTGTTCCTACTATGTAGTCCTTTCGCCCATTCCATCCATTCCTTCCACTTCCTCAAATCCCCACCTGTTCTTAAAGAGCAGTGCAACTCCTCCTCCCCTCTGCTCCCTCTATTTTTCCTGAGGATTTAATATCCGGGTGGAAAGATTGCATCTGTTATCATCCTGGTGAATTTCGTTTCTGTGAGTGCTATTATGTCTGGGGATGTATCCTTTATTCTTTCATGCCACTCCTCACATTTATTTGTTATACCATCTGCATTTGTATACCAAACCTTCAACTTCTTTTCTAAAACCGTAGTCTGGGGGGTACGTTGGGGTTGGGAAAGTGGGAGATCTGATGGGGAACTATGGGTGGTTGGTGTGAAGGTGGAGTTTGTAATGAGGTGGGTGGAATCATTGGGTATGGAATGTGTGTTTTGGGTTAGATTGTTTGGTTGCATTGGGGTTGTCCAGGTTGGGGGACATCTGAAGGTGGTTGTATTAGAGCTTCCTCCTGAGTCTGGGTTCTCCTGTCCATCTCTCTTTCCTCCTTTTGTCTCTGTATCTCTTTCAGTTTCTGTCTTTCTTCGTGTTGTCGGTCAAGATACACCCTCCGGTACTCTGACATATCCCTTAGTCTGAGTACCGGAGGGTGTATCTCGACCGCGACAGAACATGGGAAGAAAGACAGAAACTGAAAGAGAGGGTGTGTGTGTGTGTGTGTCTGTACTCACCTAATTGTGGTTGCAGGGGTCGAGACTCAGCTCCTGGCCCCGCCTCTTCACTGTCCGTTACTGGGTCTCTGCTCTCCCTGCTCCATGAGCTTTATCATACCTTGTCTTAAAATTATGTATGGTTCCTGCCTCCACTATATCTTTCTCTAGACTGTTCCACTTCCTGACTACTCTGTGGCCAGGAAGTGGAATAGTCTAGAGAAAGATATAGTGGAGGCAGGAACCATACATAGTTTTAAGACAAGGTATGTGTGTGTGTGTGTGTGTGTGCGCTCACCTAATTGTGTTACAGAGGTCGAGTCACAGCTCCTGGCTCCGCCTCTTCGCTGGTCGCTACTAGGTCCACTCTCTCACTGTTTCACGAGGTTTGTCGTATCTCTTCTTAAAGCTATGTATGCATCCTGCCTCCACTACATCACTCTTCAGATTATTGCACTTTCTGACAACTCTATAGCTGAAGAAATGCTTTCTATCATCCCTGTGACTCATCTGAGTTGTCAACTTCTAGTTGTGTCCCCTTATTGCTGTCTCTCATCTCTGACGCATCCTGTCCTTATCCACCTTGTCAGTTCCTCTCGGTATTTTATATACATGATTAAAATACAATTTTACAGCTGAATTGTTACTGAAAATTTCTTAAATAAATTATGTACATGTATTAGCATTATTAACTATCATAATTATAATGTAGATTACATAATGTATTACTTATTACTCATTAAGGGAAACATTACTGACATGACAACATAATGGGAAAATACATAGCAATTGAGGTTACATGTATTTGATAGTTGATCCAGCAAGGTTGTGTGTACCTGGAGTCTACCTGAGAGAATTCCAGGGGTCAACGCCCCGCGGCCCGGTCTGTGACCAGGCCTCCTGTTGGACCAGAGCATGATCAACCAGGCTGTTACTGCTGGCCGCACGCAGTCCAACGTACGAACTAAAGCCCGGCTGATCAGGTACCGACTTGAGGTGCCTGTCCAGTGCCTGCTTGAAGACAGCCAGGGGTTTGTTGGTAATCCCCCTGATGTATGCTGGGAGGCAGTTGAACAATCTTGGGCCCCTGATATTGTGTTGTCCCTCAACGTGCTAGTGGCACCCCTGCTCTTCATTGGGGGGATGTTACATCGCCTGCCGAGTCTTTTGCTTTCGTAGGGAGTGATTGTTAACCCTAAAGGGTTAACAATTGTACATTTGGGTTTATATCTACATTTCACTTATCTGTTACAAGCATATACACATACACGGACATATACATATATATATATTAATAGGTTAGTCATCCATAGTTAATAGAAATTACACTATAATCAAAATAACAGCCCTAATAACTTGCCATTTTTTCCAGCCATCACTACCTTTTCACCAGCCAACAATGCCTTGCAATCAGTTTTGCCTGGTGTGGGCCAGTGTTAGTTAGTTTGATATCTTTATTATGCACCCCATACCCATCCTGTGGGCGGTAGTCAAAAGATTACAGAGGTACATAATGGGTCCAGGGACTGGACCTCAAAGTTTGATAGCTGAGCAAGTTACAAAGGTAATGAACTCAGATGGTCACAATCATGACAAGTTACAAAGGTATTTGCAGATTACAGAGGTATATATAGGGTCCAGAGACTGGGCCCCAAAGTTTTGATAGCTGAACAAGGTACAATGGTAATTAATTCACTAGTTACAAGGTAATGAATCATGTAAGTAAATTTACTTACGTCTGTACATGGTTGCACTCATGAACAAATTATAAAGCAATGAGCAATCTATTAGTCTACACCCAGCCACAACTGTAATGAGTTAT